>CM029279.1:8833636-8880507 GCA_016920895.1 Vaccinium myrtillus
TCATATCATTCAAAACCAAATCCAACTTCACAGACAAGCCAGCTCTTCTATAACCAGCAACCAACATATCGAAACTAGATCTTGTGAGCTTGTAATTAGAACATTTTATACATTCCAAAAACATTTCTAGCCTATCATAAGCCGCATGCCTAAAATACAAATGGATAACCATATCGATATCCTCTGAGCATTTAAAGGATATTCCTTGTCTCAACATCCTCCCGAATGCGTATTCCACATCGTCCAATCGATCCAACGTAGCGTATGACCTTATAATCCCGTAGTGAACCAAAGACAAAACTTCCACATCATGATTGGAATTCATCAAAGTTGCTAACAGATCCTCCATCTCTTCAACTTTCCCAAGATCATAAAAAAATCTTACAAGCTTCTCAGCCATGGTTACATTTATAGAATACCTGCCACCCAATATAAATTTCAGAAACTCTTTGACTTTGGCCAGATTTCTTTGCTCGCAATGCCCCAAAAGCACCATCTCTAATATGCGTATATTAGGTCTGACTCCTGACAAGGCCATTTCTTCATAAAATCAATCAACGCCATCGAAATTTTTAGATTTGACATAACCAGAGAGGAGGGATTCAAATGTTCGAACATCAGCAGAAAATCCAGCTGCCTTTCTTGCTCAGTACCAAGATTCCATAGCCTTTTCATTACCCAAGTTTGCATATGCAAAAATGAAAGCATTGTAAGTGTCAGAATTGGGTTTATATGCCTCCGAGTGATGCATTACTTCAAATAAGCTTAATGCTGTTATTAGATTGCCTGAAGAGAAGCAAGCAGATACAAGTGCATTGAAAATGCTACACGTCGGTTTGATTCCATGGGCCTCCATTGCAGCAAACACTTGCATCGCCAGTGGAATATTTTTTATCTTCCCACACATCGATATGAGCTCAGAGTAACAACCAGGATTTCCTTCTTTCGCTTTCACTATTTTCTCCAGTCTCCATTCCAACACCTGTCTAAATGGAGCAACCAACAACATATTAATAGAGGTCTGCACACGAAGTTTCAGTTCCTCGCACTGTTGTTATGGGGAAAATGACAAACACCACCTTGAGTCCTTGACATAAGAAACTTGGGAAGAGCTATGGAAAGACAGTATGGCATGGATGAGACAGTATGGCATGGATGATAATTTAAGCGAATAGATTTTCAAGCTAAAACATTTGACATTGATGAAATAATATAGAGCACGACAATGTCCCGGGGGGGATAACTAAAAATTTAACCACTAATTAGCACATGCAATCACCCAAATTCCATTTTAACAATCACTAAAAGATATGCGATAATTAAGTAATTAAAGTAAAGAGACAAGACAAGGAGATTTACGTGGAAGTCTTAACACCCCAAGCATAAAACCACTGCCTAATCCTACTAATTCCATAAATCAAAAGATTTACAAAAATTAACAAGACTAGGAATTACCCAACAAGCCCCTTGTGACACCTAGCTCCAATTCTTGATGTAGTACCCCATGCCCCTCTTTGATTCCATGGACTCCACAAGCACACCCGTCTTGATCTCCGAGTCAACTCGGCACCGGTCCAACTGGCTCATGTAGGAACCAAGGCAATATCCATTATATGAATGAAATGATAAGAAATGAAGATTTTTGTGAAAAACAATCAATCTAGATGTAATCTATGGAGTATTAGAAGATTAATCTAGATTGACAAAATAAATGATAAAAAACAAGGTTTAAATCATATAATGCATCAAGAACCCATACAAGATAAAAAACTTGATTTTTAATGAAGGTTTTTGAAGAAAATAATCAATCTAGATATAATCCGTGGAGTATTAGAAGATTAATCTAGATTGCAAAAGAAAATGATCAAACACAAGGTTTAAATCATTTTCACAAGAAAGAACACTCAAGAACAAAAGACTAAATGCATTTTTCTCTCTCTAGATTATATAAAATCTGATTGTGTTAATCTAATGAGGAGAAAAAGATGTTTATATAGGTGCAAGCATGGTTTAGAGCGGTGCGGTGCATCTGGGGCGCGTGTCAACGCTTCCCAAGCCTAAGGAGCACTACGGCGCACCTGGGGCGCATGTTAGCACTTCCCAAGCCTAAGCCTAAGGAGCGATACAACGCGTCTAGGGCGCGTCGGCGCTTCCCAAGGCTAACTAAGACAAGCATCCAAGAAGCGCTATGGTGCTACCAAAACGCTTCCCTCCCACATACCTTAGAATAAAAAGATATTTCTAGTAAAATGTAAGGATTAAACAAAGGGCTAAGCTAGTTTAAAACATGTATTTATTTAAACATTAAGACTAAATTGCAATGTTAAATGCATGATCTACCTTTCAATAACCAAGAAGCACCGGCATGAGCACCATCTTTTCCTCAACGCTTCAACAAAAGAAAGGGAGCATCTAGACACAATCCTAGACTACCACCCTCAAACCCAAACAAAATATACATACTCCAATGGTTTGTCGAAATTCGGAAATAGCCAATTACATTAACAATTGATAATCGATAAGCAAACAAAAAATCCGTAGAAGTAGAAACTGATCATCCAATTAAATGACTAGTGAATTCAGATGTCATCTTGGCATGCAGTGGTTGCTTGCTCAAGCTAAACCAAGGTAAACAGTGGCTTGTTATATGCCATAATATTGTCTACCAAGAGAACATTACTTCCTAGCAAAACTAAACTACATTACCAACCGAAGAAAAACTTTTTCTCTATTGACACGACTTCACTTTTCATAAAGCAAATTTTTTGGCAAAGAAACTAATTTTATACCGAAAAGAGCAATAAAATGAATGCCAAAAAGAGCAATAAAAATTCTATTTGCACCCGTACGCTAGCTTAAAGGTATGATATTGTTTGTTAAGGCTCGTGAGAAGATCGAGTTCAAATCAAGACTAAGCAAGCTCGGCTTTTGAGAATTTCATTCAAGTCCGAGCTGGAGACAAACAAACTTGAACATTTTAAGATACCGATAGGCTCAGCTCATTTGCAGCTCTAATTATCACCATAAGCATTGATTTGAACTTCAATAGATATACAAACCAAGCTGTTCGTAGAGAAACGAATGCATTTAAGCCTGACTACAGTCTACAAAGCAAAACAAATCAAAATTGCAAAGTTACCAGATGAGCCTTGTGAGGAGATGAAGCGGAGAGAGAAGAAAGGAGGGCATCCCATGAAAATTCCAAGCTTTTGAGGGTCAAATGATTGTCCGATTCAGCGTCCAGTGTGGCTTTGATTTGTGAATTCGGTACTCCAACCAGCCTCCTTACGAATGACGTGATTGGAGAAATCGATGAATTGCTGAGGCGCCGAACCGAACCCAAACCATTTCTCGCCACTGATTCAAGAACCCTAGTACTACTACGAACGAACTCCATTTGTTGTTTTTTCTTTTGTCTGCTTCCTGTATTTGAAGAAGGGCAAATTTCAGTTAATGCCCCCAAGGTTTTTCAAAAATGCAAACATCCTCCCCTGAGGTTTCTTAAAAAGAATTGTCTTCCCTTGCTTTTGAAACTATTTCCTTGATTCCCCTCCTGTTAATTTTCAAACCGATCTATCCTGTATGTAATCGAACTTTCAAAAATGAGATTAATAGACGGACATGGATTTAAAAAAAAAAAACGTGACTTGCATGAAAGGAAAATGATTTTGAAAATTTAACCGTGTACAAAATTTTTATTTTATATATATTTATGTATAAATAATTTTACCACTTCTATAAATATTGTCAAATTGTGTTTGTGACTATCTATTTAGATGTGTTTGTTGGCATGTTTAACAAGTTTAATGTTTACACTTTTTGTTCAAACTGAACCTACTATGTTTGGAATTCCGTAAATGAATTTTGTTTTTTGGCTATCTATTTTGATTCCATAATGTTCAAGTTTAGATTTGTTCAATTAATTTGTTAGAATGTTTAATAAGCTTTCGTTATTTCTTTTCAGTGTCTGCTCTTTCTCTCTGTTCTTGGTGCTTTATATTCTCATCTTCAAACTATATTACTGAAGTGTTTGTTTCAATGTTGAGTTTGGATTTTTGAATGAGTTGATGATTTTTTTTTTAAGTTAAAAATCCGTGGACAAATCCGGAACCGATCCGTGACTCGTGGATCAGATTGAAACCAACCGTGAGACTTTTGGATTTGACACGGATTTTATTTTCAAAAAGCCGTGACTCGATGGATTAGGATTGGATTCATGCCAATCCGGACCAATCCGGACCGTGAGCACCCCTACTCCTAGTTAAGGTACTCTAAATGGTGTTAATTTTCCTGATTAACGTTGTATTTAGAACTTAGCGAAAATGACAGTAAAGAAAAGAAAAAAAAATGGGAGGGAGATGAAAGGAAAATGGGAGGAAAATTTAACTGTGTACAAGACTTGAATTTGTTATTTTATGTATTCTTTCCCTCCAAACAATGGGGGAGAAAGTTTTAAATTTTGCTTTCGTTTTTCTTCTTTTCCACAAGTTCCAAACAAACCCTAAAGGCTCATCTCTGCTCATTTTGTAATGGAGCTAAGCTAGAACTCGAGTTTTAGGCTAGTTTAGTAAACGAGATCGGTAAAACTCAGCTCGTTCATATATAAGCTAGGCTCATTTAAGGAGGCTCGTTAAGGAAATTAACTTGGCTTGGCTCGTTAAGGGCTCGACTCATTTATGAACAAGCCGAGCTCGAGCTCACTTTTTGACTTGTTTACTACATTTTGATTTATACTTAGTTTCATTTACACATCTGTTGTTGACAAAATTTTCGTGGATCAAATGGTGATCTAAGGTCCCATTTGCCCTAGTTTGTTTATTTTACATTTTCTAAACTTTTATTAGCCTTACGTCTATTTTTTCTCCATTAAGCATTTGTCTTGACAATAGAAATCTTGCAACATGAGCCAAAAAAAAAAAAAAAAAAGGTAAACAACGGTAATATAAAATACAGATGATTTTTTTAACTTTTTCCTTTCTTTTCTAAAATTTTTACGGTATTTTTTTTTTCATTTTCTGATTACTCTCATTAAGATAGATCCAAAAGTTTTAATTTTTTAATTTATTAAGAACTTAAAAAAGTTTCAGTAACGAGAAAAACAAGTTATTGATTAAACCAATAAGTTAGCAAGTCCACTCTCCATCTAATTTCTTACTTGCATTTTTTAATTTTCTAGTGTGTTGGTTAAATTCCTCTTGAAGGGGCCTTTCATTGGGCTATCATGAAACTTGGATTAATGGATTTGCATATAAGTAACGAACCCATTTGGCCCCACTATGCCTCATAATTGCTGGGTCTGTTTCTAACCCATTTCTTGGTCTCATTAGGCCCAAATATGCCCCATTTCTTGGTCTCATTTGGATCTGTAATGTGCTTATACAAAACCTGAAAGCCCAGTATCATAATTGCAAGAATTGGATCTTAACATATCCTTTCTTTTTTTTTTTTTTGGAACGGCTTGAGTGTAGGGTTGGCAATGGGGATTTCATGCTATCCCCGTCCCCGAATCCCTCATTTGAAATTAAAAAGATTATTTTTAAATCCCCAAAACCTCCAAATATGGGAATGTTGTTTATTTAATCCAAAACGGGATTGGGATTTCCGCGTCAATTTCCAATATTCCATAATTCATCATATCATTTAGGCCTATATCAAAAAAAAAAAAAAATTTGTATCCAAATATTTTTTTCCACAAGAGCATTTTCCAAATTTCCAATCCACAGAAGTTAAAAAGACTTTATCATGACTCATGAGATTAGATCCAAAACCTTCAATGACTTTTTATAAGAACATTACAACAAAATATCATGAAGAGAACAGAGAAAAACAAGTTATAGTAGATTAAAAAAAAAACAAACCAATAAGTTAGTTAATCCAACACTCCATCTAGGTTATTTTCTTTGGTACCTCAAACCCTAAATATATTAATTTTATAAATAAAAACGGAGATTGGGGAAATTCCTTTGAAAGGGCGGGGTGGGGATCGGATTGGATTTGGGGTGGGGATACACACCCCTTTGGTTAAAAAACAAAATCTGAAACCCCGCATTACCCGATCCCCAATTTTTTTAAAAAAACCCCATATCCTACCCGATCCCGAACGATCTCCAAAAGTTCGGATCGGGGATCGGACTTGCCTCATGATATTGTCATCCCTACTTGAGTGATCTTGTTCAATTTTTTTGAAGACTCATTTTTTCACACTAAACTTAAACAATTAATTAACACCCGACTTGACTTGTTTAGCTTGTTTATCGGTTCAAGTTGTTTAAGAATTTGACTTATTCAAAATAACTTATAAACCCATTGATCTCATCATTCTTTTACAAACATTAATTCAAAAAGTCAACTTAAACTATTTCCTCTTTTTTTAGTTTTTAAAATGATTAGTTTGGTCCAATGATTTTGAGTCAAAGGGACAGGAATTCTTAGTCCTTAATTAACCACAAAATGTAAAAGTTCATGCATGTGGTAAAGAACTGTACAACAAGTGGAAGCCCCACTATCAGATTTCTTCATCAAAGCATATATATCTTCTTAAAACAGGCACACAAAACTTAATTCCAAGGAAGATTTCATGCTATATTTGGATATTCAGAATCATTTTGAAATTGAAGGGGCATTTTTTTGACTGCACACACTATGCCCCATGTATGGCCCCACACATTCACATGAGTAGTTGTGTATTTAGGTGTGTGTTTTTGGCGTGGTTGTAGAATTGTTGTTTGATTTCCGTACAATAAATGTAAATCCAACTAGTACAATTTTAAAAACATTAATTTAGGCCGAGTCAAGTTCTTCCACGAGAAGTAATTGTTGATTATTTGTATATTTTAATTTTTTTCCTCTCAAACCCAGAGCATTTCTCTAAAAAAATCATAGCCGTTTTTCTTCCTTTCCCTTACTCTATAGTGAGTTAGTGACGGTTTTTCTTGCTTTCAATTGCTGCTCGTTATTACTGAGGGTTTCACTCTCAATCTCAAATCTGAGAGTTTTATAACCTTATCCTCTTTGTTCCTCACTAAAGACGAATACTACTTCTAGGTGATTATCTGTCGTTGTACCTATGTTTCCTATTAATGAATCTATTAGTACTATTGTGACAATAAAAAATACAAAATCTTCCATATAAAAAGAAAAAAGAAACAAAAAGGGGGATGATTTTTTCCCGTTTGGTCATTATTGACTTATTTACTTATTATAATTCTACAATAACTAGAGAGCTTTTCTCAGCCTTGCCTTTGATTTCATTTCCGTTCCATTAACAACAAATATTTTTAAAAAAAATAAGGCAGGTCATTCTCTAACAATACATCAGATAAAAAATCGTGAAAAATCAGTTTATTCTAAAAACTCTCTTAGTGGAACACCCCCTGCATTGAGCGGCAACCATGCTAAATAGTTTTAGAACAAAATTCACGAGGTTAATGATTTACAAAACAGTAAAATTATTCAAAAACCTATTAGCACCTAGAAAAAAGCCACATCTAACGGATGCAAACATTTGTAGTAAAATTCAGCTGTTTTCTTAATACTCTTATCTAACCAAGATTAAGGGCCTGTTTGGCCGACTCATTTTCGCATTTTCAGATTTTCATTTTTGGGTTTTGGGTATTTGTGGTTGCTCAAACCCAAAACGCATTAAGCTAAAACTCATTCTCAAAATTTTATATTAGAGAGAAAAAAAAAAGTAGGCTGGGACGAGCTTTTCTACTTCTCATTTTCCACTTCTCCCTTTTTAATTAAGAAAAAGACCTATAAAATATATTTTGCACATATCTCCTAAAGACTACTCCTATTACAAAATGCATTCTGCACATTTCTCCCAAACATTCCTATCAGATTCAAAATACATTATGACCATTACCAAAAAAAAGTCAAAAAAGTTAAAAATGAAAAGCTAAAAATGATGCTCTCAAACACCCCCTAAATAATTGGATTTATTGATGAAGCAAATGGAAGAGCATGTAAAAGGACCGCAATCATTTGTTCATCGACAAAATTAAAAAGAAGATATTTTTCAGGCGAGATTTTTTTTTTTGACAGCCCAGAGTGTCTAACCTAGCTACCTTACTCGCCCTCGACTTACTTTTAAAGACCAATCCCACCGTCCCCAAATAAGGGAACCATTTAAATTCAGGGCAAAGTCCCGGATAGACTACTAAGTCTAAAATTGGAGCATGCATTTGTTGTCATCACATCAGTGGTTCCATGATTGATAATGACATGGAATTTCTTTGATTTTGTCCCTCAATTTTAGCAAGATTTTATTCTGAATAATAACTTGGTTTTATATGCATAAATCAAAAAGGGACACGGGGGGCATGCTGCACGTAGGCTGCTGTGCATCAAAATGGCGTCGTTTTGATGCACTTTTGGGTCACGAAATGCTGTTGGGAAGGGCTCTGTTTGGGGCCTTGAAAACCCATTATTCTTTCTCGCGCCAAAAACGTCAAAAACTCTAAGTAGCGTCTACTTCTCTCCCATTTTTCCCTCCCATTATTTTTTCTCCCTGATCATCAACTACTTCTCCATCAACGATTTATGCTGCTTCACGATCCACCAGCACTGAAGGCAAAATGGTGTCGTCTACTGCTGCTACTTCTTGAAAAGGGATGGTTTTTCTTCTTCTCTCCTTCTCTCCCTTAATTTCAACTCTGATTTTTTTCGTGAAAATGAATGATCCAGAATTTTTTTGTTAATGTTTCTGTTGGAAGTGATCATTAAAAGTGAGATAAAAAAATGATGGAGATCATAGCAGGGTCCCAACAGAACAAACAAAATGTATGTATGGTGTTTGAATTGTGGTTGTTCGTGTGTTGATAGGGCTGTAATGTAAGTACTAGGAGACAAATAAAGGGTTGGTTGCATGGTTAAAGTCTACAACTTTAGAGATTTGTTTCTTTTAAGGTTTTAATCTTGTTCTGTGAGGCTCCAGATTCCATTCGTGTTCATTCATCCCATAAAGAAGTAGCAATTCTGTTGGGAGATATTGTGACCAAAAATGAAAAACATTAATGGAAGAATAATGGGTTTTCAAGGCCCCAAACAGAGCCCTTCTCAACAGCATTTTGTGACCCAAAAGTGCATCAAAACGACGCCGTTTTGATGCACAACGCGCTGCACAGCAGTTTGTGCGCAGCACGCCCCCCGCGTCCATCAAAAAGGGCTTCAGTCATCTCTTGGTTTTATATGCTATATTATTTCTTGGACTAGGGAAAAAATAAGTTGAGAGATCCAGTCCATAATTAAGCAGTTGTGATTAATTATTTCAAGCATCAGCAGAAGGAACCACTAGGAACGGGGCCAAAAATGTTTCTTATCAACGCAAACATCAAAAATTTCACTACGTAGGGGTGAATTTTTTTTTTTCCCAAAATATTTTGAAGGAATTTTTTTTTAACCTATATACTAAACGGAGCCATGATCTCATTACAAAAGATTTACTAAACTGTATTCGTTGCCTTTCCCCTTTTTTTGGTTGCTCAAAAGCACATCCTTGGCTGGCAAAATGCCATTTTTCATTTTGGAATCTAAAGAGCATAGATGTTGAGTCATTGACATTGATTCGAAAATCCGAAATAAGTCGGGTCATTGATAGCCTGTCCCCTCCTTTGTTTTCATCGAAAAAGAAAGTAAAGGCAATCTGCCTACCAAAGGGAAAAATTACAGTGCACTACCTAGACTTGTGTAGATATTGAGTCAAAGCCTAGAAGTTTCAAAGTCACTTTGACCCCTCAAAGAAGATATTGCAGTCTACCCCCTTCACATTTACCTTATCCCATCCAAGCTCTAACAGCCATACTCTTTTCACTTTTGTCCCTGTCCACTTATAAAATTCTTTTTATCCTCCACAAATATCAACTCCTCTTCCGAATTTTTTTTTCTACCCATATACCACTAAATGGCTAACAGAACGTCTCAAGTGTTTATTCCAAAGCTCATCAAGGACAATTATGATAATTGGTCCATCCAAATGAGAGCACTATTCGGTGCTCAAGAAGTCATGGAGATAGTAGAAAATGGGTACGAGGAGCCTGCCTCAAAAGAAGCAGAAGCAGCTTTGAAGGAGGAACAGAAAACAACACTCTGTGCTGAGTGAAAGAAGGATTGCAAATCCAGGTGCCGACAACTTGATTTAATCAAAACTCTTCAATCGGGGCGTCCAACTTTGAAAAGCTACCCAACATGGTTCCCCTTCCAATGGCTAGGTAACCTGCGTTGAATAAGGAATATTCAAAAGTCTTGTTGCTACCAACAAGTGGGTTTCCAACATTATTCAATCTATGTGTCCTTAAATTGTAACTTGAATAGGGTCAAGAGCAAATGAGGTTGGAAAGGCCCGATTTTTAGTTATTTGTTATATTAATAAATTTTTTATTAATTTCTTTTACTAAAAGAATGTATATCATAATTTGAAATTTTCTTTAACTAATGGATAATTATATAGTGTAGATATAGAGTAAATTTTGTAGTATATATCTATTAGTGGTTTAATTTGAAAAACCCTTCAATTCCTCTCAAACTCCTTATAACTTCCCACCACTTGCCATAAATCTCTCCTATTGACTCTCACCTTATTTTTCTCTTCCTTTTCTCTCTATTTCATACGCAATTCTCTCTCTCTCTCTCTCTCTCTCTCTCTCTCTCTCTCTCTCTCTCTCTCTCTCTCTCTCTTCTCTCTCTCTCTCTCCTTTTAGTTACTCCAACATTTATGTCTTAGTTAACTACCTACATTTATCTCTAAATTTATCTCCATGTATTAATTCATTTATTTCCTCATTCTCCCATTCTCCTATCCGACTCTCTCTCTCTATCTCTTAACAGGTTTTCTATCTCTCTCCCTCTTCCATAAGTTCCTCTCTAAAATTCTTCTCATAATTAATGCTCTCTCTCAATTATTTATTTCTTTCTCATCCTCAAATTAATACTTGAAAATTCTTCCACTCTCATGTTTAATTTGTCCGTCTAATGCAGATTCTTTTTATCGTGGTGGTTAACTTTTTCGCACGTTCAAAAATCTTTGTGTTAAGCTTGAAACGTCGGAAGAAAGGTAGGGTTTTCGAAACTTAACTTTTACTTAGGAATACTGTTTACGTAATTCGTGTTTATATCATGTGCTGTGGGGTGATTAAGTTATAGTTTGGTGTAATTTCGGCGGAAATTGAATCGTTAATGAATCGTGTGGTTGGAGTTGTGTGAAAAGTAAAAATATGTGAAGCATGTGTACAGTTCTATTTTTAAAATATTCGGGCCATTTTGGGTCAGAACCGAGGAAAACTCATAACTAAAGAGTTGTAGATCTCAAAAAATTAAGAAACGTTCCTATAGAACTCGTCTCAATCCGAGATTCATAGAATTAGTTAGGATTTTTCAAAGTTGGCTGAACTACACAGTTTCGGGACAGATTCACTGTTTGACTTAAAACACTGTTTAATTTGCTCTGTTTAGGATTGGATTTAGGCTTTGCTCAAAACAGTGAACTTGTGTTAAATTTGATGAACTATTTTACTGTAAAAGTTTGTGATTTTTGGAACCCGTTTACTATTTTTAGTGACTGGAAAGATAACTAACGTGTTTGGCATGTGTTATTCGATTTCATTATTAAACTTTAAGTTACAAGCTGTAATTAGACGCATGTGATGGTTTGGCTTACTGGTAATATTAAACCCTTTATCATGTGTTAATTAATTATTGTGATTAATTAAATAAACGGTTAAAAGATGAATGTGAGGATGAGACGTTGTATCCGATATGGGTCTTGAGCCAATTATCGCAATATATTCCCAGGGGTATTGAGCCGTGCCATGGGCCTGGAGATCTTAGGCATGGTGTACGGGAGCCCAATAGATTGTTCATATTGTGGATGGGAACCGATATCGGATAGCCTTATGGTTTGGGTTGTGAAGTCCTTGAGATTGATGATGAGAATTTTGAATCTACCGAATCCACTATTTTTTAGACATGTTGTGATAATCGGGCTATCCTATGCTTTAAAATTTATGTTTTATATGTTTGTTGCATGAGTAATCTTTTGTAAAGGGGTAGTTTCGGTACCCTATTGAGTGTAATTTTATCACTCACGGTGCTACTTTTGTGGCCCTAGCGTCCCCAACGCTAGGTTTAGAAGGAGAGGAAAAGCCGCCTGTTGAATTCGAGGCGATGAAGCAGCTAGGAGGGGAACAAGTGGCGGATCCGTGACTTTATCAGTAGGAATTTAGCTAGATGGCTCTATCTTTTATTTCAGTTGAACTTTTAGTAAATGTTTAAGTTTGTTAGACTGTTAGAATTTAATTCGTTTCAGTTGTAATAAGTTGATTCACTTTTAGTTTTTCGACAAAAAATGTATGTACTCTCTGATATTTTAATGAAGTTGACATTTTTATTTAAATAAATTATGAAATTTATTTATTAACGTACCAAATTTTCGGGCCGTTACAGGGGTGGTTGCCAATTTAGTACGCACCATATACCCCATCCATCCATTAAGTGAGGAGTTCAAGTGTAAAGACCCAGAATTTCCATGAAATTCTTTTGTCTTTTATTCATTTTAATTAATGTGAATGAGTTGATTAATGTTTTAAAATATGTTTCTTTCTATCTCGGTGTACCGGGGGTTAAGTAAATGGTAGGAATACGTGTTACAATGTTGTGTGGGTGTTTGGGGACGATGAAAATGTGTTAGAAATGATCGGGGTTCGAATTGAAGGTGGTAAAAATTGGGTATCATTGAATCGGTGTGTGTTGTGGGCTATTCGAGGCATCGTAATAGGGTCTTTTTCGAGGCTTTGCTTGTTGAAGGAGATTAAGGAGGTTTTGGCAGTATTTTTCTTGATAGGGAGTTCCCAAGGAAGATGTGATGATTGGAGACCCTTCTGTACAAAGCATAGATTGAGTTTTGTGTTTTGCCAAGGTGGTTGTGTGGGACAAGGGGAAGGTGTATAGGTGACTGATGGAGCTTGGATGGTTGGGGATTGGAAGGGGGTTGCAGCACCCCCTATTACTAATTTATACCCCCTCATACCACTTATTCCACTTCTCTTCATTTGGTTTCCAGAGAACGTTTTTAATAAGAAACCGAATTGCATTGGAGACATTTTATGAAGCCTTGCGATTTCCTTTGGAAAAAAAAATGAAGTACTTTTGTGCATAATTTTTTAATTTTTTTTGCACCAAATTTTCTTTAATTTGATACAAAAAAATTTGAAAATTTTTATACTTTAGAATTTGACATTGTTGGCTTGCTTTGAAATATCCTTCGGATCAAAAAAATAAAGTATTTTCACATTAAATTTTTTACTTTTTTGTACCAAATTAAACTACAAATTGAGATATTTAATTCGATACAAAAAAAATTTTAAAATTTTTTATATTTTAGAATTTGACATTGTTGGGGAATAACATAAAAATTACTAATTAGTTATTTATTATTATTAAAAACGTATAATTAGAAAGGAAAAAAAAAAAAAAAAACATTGAAATATTATTAAAATGAATAATAAAAAATAATAACTAAATATTTTAATTTTAGATATAATTAATAAAAGGAACTATTTATTGAAAAATATAATTAATTTAATTAGTATTGTGTTTATGTATTTATTTTATCATAAAATCTAATATGATTGTACAAGGGCAAATAAGTCATTTGTCAAGTTTTTACATCATCCACCCAACTTTATCCCCCTTTATCACAAATTCATCCAAACCACATACTATTTAATCCCCCCTTCATAAATGTCACATCACTGTGGGTCCACCCTTACTAAATAATACTCCTTACTATCTTATCCCCTTACTATTTAATCGGCTTAGAAAACTTTGGGTTAGGGGTTCAATTCTCCCCCCGCATTAATTATCATTTCCCGTGTTGGGTCTGTCGATACAAGTTCCGTTCAATTTAGACCCTCTACTAATAGACCAGTACAATTCAGTCAAATGGATTAGACACCAAGTTATTAAAAATGGGATCCCATTATTTTGCAACTGCTGTGTACATGGTTAGTATTTGATAAACACATATGTATATGTTATTTAGTCTTCTTTGTGTTGTTTTTGCAGCGCATTTTTGCTTGTTTGAGATTTGCCATTTACTTTATGTACGGAGAGGGAAGATGTTAAGCACCCCTCACCGCCCAATCAAAACGGTTGGCCTCTATTTCTCTACAACTTTGATGTTATGGACTTTTATGAAAGTACTTTCAAATGCGTAAAACCAAGAACATACTTTTCGAATAAAGATCTTTTAGCGAGAAATAAAGTCCCGACTCTTAGAGCAACTCCAACAAGGCTCTCTACTCTACTTTTTCGGGTAGAAGTGACATATTGGGGGGAAATTTTGTAATTTTTGTCCTCTTTGCATCATAAAATAGTAATATTTCGTTGGACCCATCCACCTTTTTGTCACATCCACTCTCTACTCTTATTTTTGGCTCTCTACTAGTTTAAAAGTGGATGTGACAAAAAGGTGCGGTTCTTTTTTTTGAGGAAAAGAGGACATAAATTACAAAATTTCCCAATATGAAAAAAGATTGAAGATTGTTTTGCTCTTATCTCTTTGTAGTGAGGTGCTCCTCATTGTTTCCCACGAGGTCTGAAATGCGGCGAGTGGGACGCCCACTGGAAAACGGTGCGGTTCGCGTTCGAAAAGATTGTGATTGTTTGAGTCGCCACCCGGATTTTAGGTCCGAACCCGAGAAACCGATAAAAACATGACTCGTTTGCCCATTTGAAAAAGATTTCACTGATCATGGCGGAACCAAAGATTTCTCGGATTCGGGGGTTTGGTTACGAGAGGGGAAGGGTTTTACGGCACCCCTCTCGCCCGGTCCGTGAACCGGTCTCTACTCAACATTTTGTGGGATTTTGGAAATGTTTGAAATTTGATTTGTTCACAAAAATAAGGAATCGGGGATGGGAAAACACATAAACAAGTATTCAAATACGAACCAAGTGATGGTGGATGCTTGTGCAATGTACAATGCGATGGTGGAATGATATAAACAAAGAAAATAACAATGAAAGAGAGAAATAGGACTTAGAACACCATTTTGAACAAAATTATTTGTCTTCCCGACACTATTTGCATGTTTTGGAGGGTTTTGATATAGAAATGAGAAGAACATAAAACTACAAAGTTGTAGCCCTTCAAATTATCTACGTTTTGATATATAATACGCCCAAAACGGAGTTCGGAGTAAAAAGTTATGGCTGAAACACTGTGACTGACTTTCTGTTGGGGTTTGAGCGCTCAAAGTGGATTGAGCGCTCAAGGGTAAGGCCTTGAGCGCTCAAGCCACTTCCAGATCGCCAAATTCTGCTATTTTATGACTTTGGATGATCAAACCACCCCAAATCAATGATTATGGTTTGCTCAGGACAAGATTTGTAAGCTGTTAGAAAACAGATTGAGCGCTCAGAGCCTTGGGCTTGAGCGCTCAATCCTACCAAAATAAAATGCTTTTCTTGATACTTTTCAGACCTTGTAGGCTCATTTCAAGTATGAGGAACTTGAATGAGCCCACTGGTCTCCCTCAGCAAGACCAAAACAGTGATTTCTCACATGATTTTCTACCTTTTGGCTTGATCAAGGCTTGAATTTGGGGTTTTGATGGATGATTGAGTAGTGGCTTAGAATATAGGCTTGATTTGAGGTATTTTGGACAGAGGAGTGTGAGTGTAGGGTTGATTGGATGATTGATTGAGTGGATGGGGGTGTATTTGGGCTCAAATGACCATTTTTGGCATGATCAAGTGGGTTTACTGGATTTTGGATGATGGAGCTGCAATTGATGGATGATTACAGTAGAGAGGGGCTGTTGTAGTTGGTTTCTCAAAGACCCATGTATTGTAGGCCTTTTTTTAGAAGGTTTTTGGGTGTTTTGGAGGTTGAAGATGATGGAGGATGGTGGCTATGGAGGAGAGAGAGGCTAAAACGTGATTGAAGTGATGAGAGAGAGTGGAGAGGTCTGATGAAGGGTGTGAGAGTGTGTGTGTTCAGCCAAGAGGGTGGAGGAGGTTTATATAGAGAGAGAAATGGGAGAGAAATGAGTTTAATTTTTGAATTGGGTTTGGGGGGTGATTGAGGAGATGTTCAAGGGTCTAGGACGTGTATTTAGGCAGTAGAAAACATAGGTAGACGCTCCTCTTGCAGTGGAATATCATTATTAAATGTTCTGCAGAAAACTGATCTGGAACAGAGTTGAGCGCTCAAAGCCATGGGCTTGAGCGCTCAAGGTGGTTTTTAGGGTTTGAGCGCTCAAGGTTGGGGCCTTGAGCGCTCAAGGCTGTTGCTCAAAAGGTAAAACTTTGCGGGGCCGCCCCGGGTGCTACCGAACTCCGTTTCGTGCGTGGTTTGAAGCGTTGGAAAGCTTGTCGAGTGTACTTTCTAACCCAAGTGGTTTGAACCCAAGATAATTTGTACATCCAAGTATGTGACCATTTTACCCTCAGAAGGTCGGGAAAACAAGTCATTTTGGTAAAACAGACACATCTCCCTCATTTCAAAACGGATTGGGACATATTATATATCAAAAAAGAGGGTTTTGAATGTACTAGAAGATGGTGTAGGCTTGGGTTTGTTTTGAAGAGGTTTATGGATGGTTTGAAGGGTATTTTGGTCATTTTGGTTGGTTTAAGGTTGTTTAGGAGGGTTTAGAATGGTTTAGGGTGGTTCGGTGAGTTCAAGCCTTGTTCTTAGCCTCGAGGTATGCACGATTGGTCTATTTCATCATCGGGAATGCTCGAGCGCATCCTGGGTTCAAAATCGGGGTGTCTACAGTTGCCCCTCTTGGACGGGACTCGATGCCATTGATTTGGTATGAGTGACGTCCAAGACATAGACAACCCGACTCATTCCCCGCGATACATCTCAAGTCACAAAGGAAAACTTTAAAGATCAATCGGTCGTGCCACTCAGGCTGCCTACGTACCCCATTGTAGGGATCAGACCGGCGTAGTTCCTGGGGGCATATGCAAACAAATGCAACGGGTTCTCCTGTCCCTCAGGACGATTGATTAAAAAGTTTGGTCCCTCAGGACGATTGATTTAAAAAGTTTTGTCCCTCAGGATGATTGATTTAAAAAGTTTTGTCCCTCAGGACGATTGATTTAAAAAGTTTTGTCCCTCAGGACGATTGATATAATGCGAATCGACGAGCCTTCCCGGGTCGTGAAACGCCAAACAAACGAATTATGCGAATCAACGAGCCTTCCCGGGTCGTGAAACGCCAAACAAATGAATTATGCAAATCAACGAGCCTTCCCGGGTCGTGAAATGCCAAACAAACATGCGAATCAACGAGCCTTCCCGGGTCGTGAAACGCCAAACAAATGAATTATGCAAATCAACGAGCCTTCCCGGGTCGTGAAATGCCAAACAAACATGCGAATCAACGAGCCTTCCCGGGTCGTGAAACGCCAAACAAATGAATTATGCAAATCAACGAGCCTTCCCGGGTCGTGAAATGCCAAACAATTATGCGAATCAACGAGCCTTCCCGGGTCGTGAAACGCCAAACAAATGAATTATTCAAATCAACGAGCCTTCCCGGGTCGTGAAATGCCAAACAAATGAATTATGCAAATCAACGAGCCTTCCCGGGTCGTGAAATGCCAAACAATTATGCGAATCAACGAGCCTTCCCGGGTCGTGAAACGCCAAACAAACGAATTATGCAAATCAACGAGCCTTCCCGGGTCGTGAAATGCCAAACAAACATGCGAATCAACGAGCCTTCCCGGGTCGTGAAACGCCAAACAAATGAATTATGCAAATCAACGAGCCTTCCCGGGTCGTGAAATGCCAAACAAACATGCGAATCAACGAGCCTTCCCGAGCCTTCAACGAGCCTTCCCGGGTCGTGAAACGCCAAACAAATGAATTATGATTTTACGTGAATCGTCAAGCCTTCCCGAGTCGAAACACTAAAAGCAAATGATGGTGACTATGATTGTGATTGTGATTGTGATTGTGATTGTGATTGTGATTGTGATTGTGATTGTGATTGAGATTGTGATTGTGATTGTGATTGTGATTGTGATTGTGATTGTGATTGTGATTGTGATTGTGATTGTGATTGTGATTGTGATTGTGATTGAGATTGAGTGTAGCTACCCTCTGAACAACGGGGAGGCTAAATTTAATGGGGCTATCCCTTGAGCAACAAGATAACCAATGATAAGATGATTGTCTACTGAGCAACGAGACAATCGAGGAAATGTGATTGCTTACTGAGCAAAGAGGCAATCAATACGCTATTGAACCAAACACATAAATGTGATGGTCTTAGCGGCACAATGGTTCATCAACAACAAATTCTCAGAACAACTGATTAAATGCACTAACTGGTTAAACAAATATACTCAAACAACTTGACATGATTGATGTACACAATAAATGATTGATTGATTGAATGCACCAGCTAGGCGGCTTTTCAATGATTATCCCAAATGACTTGACCATGCTGGTTTTGAAATTAATTTTGAAAAAGGTGACCATTTCTGGTCTTGAAATTAATTTTGAAAAGGTGACCATTTCTGGTCTTGAAATTAATTTTTAAAAAGGTGACCATTTCTCGGTCTTGAAATTGATTGAAAAAGTTGTCCCTCGGGATGATTGATTGATTTAAAACTTGTCCCTCGGGATTGATTGATTTAAAACTTGTCCCTCGGGATGATTGATTGAAAAACTTGTCCCTCGGGACGATTGATTGATTTAAAACTTGTCCCTCGGGATGATTGGTTGAAAACTTGTCCCTCAGGGGCGATTGATTGATTTAAAACTTGTCCCTCGGGATCATTGGTTGAAAAAACTTGTCCCTCGGGACGATTGATTGATTTAAAACTTGTCCCTTGATTGATTGATTTAAAACTTGTCCCTCGGGATCATTGACTTAAAAGTTGTCCCTTAAACCATTGTCCCTCGGATTTAAAATTGATTGATTTAAAGTTGTCTTGTCCCTCGGGATCATTGATTTTTAAAACTTGTCCCTAGGACCATTGATTTAAAAGTTGTCCCTCGGACGATTGATTTAAAAGTTGTCCCTCAGGGGACGATTGAGGGCGATTGATTGAAAACTTTTCCGGGACGATTTGCATGCGACTCGTGCATCGACACTCGACGACAACAATGACAACATTCCTTCTTTAAAAAAGTAGGAGGCTCAATGGGTGGCTCTTTTGCTTTACTGTCTTTCCCTTGAGGCCAAGGTTTGGGTTGGAGCTTAGCAAAACTTGGGTTTTGGATTGGTTTGAGGCTTTTAGGCTTCTATGCCCCAGTCCTGGATTTGGGTGTATGCTTCCCCCAGAAATGGCATTAGGCTGACACGCCCCATAGATGATGATCCTCAATTCTGATTTTCTTTCTCGGCTCTGCTGATGGTTTTGACAACCAATTGACCATGTACCCAAACGCGGGTTCTTTGATGCATTGAAATCGTTTCCACGAGTCAAGGATAGACAAGATTAAGACTACATGATTGACTGTTTGACAAAGAGGTGGATTTTTACAAGGCCGAGGAATTTGATCGGTGTTTTGGACAAAAGGATGGACATTGATGAGACCGACAAGGCCAAGGAATTTGATCGGCCTTTTTGACAAGGGGGTGGACATTGATGAGACCGACAAGGCCAAGGAATTTGATCGGCCTTGATGAGACCGACAAGGCCAAGGAATTTGATCGGCCTTTTTGACAAAAGGATGGACATTGATAAGACAGACAAGGCCAAGGAATTTGATTGACCTTTTTGACAAGGGGGTGGATTGTGACAGACAAGGCTTGGGGAATTTGATTGACCAGGTTGACATGACGGATATGAGCAACTATGTGAATGGCTTGATTGGGGTGCCCCGAGTGAGCAAAGGTTGATACGGAAGAACATGTCAACTCGAAGGGTATGGAAGACTATGCTGACCCAAAGTTTCTGAAAGATGGCAACCATGCTTCACCATTGATGTCGAAATTGTCATGATAAAATTAGATTTTGATTTTGTGATTGTTTTACTCCGTCAAGTGATGTTCATTCAAATCTACAATAAAACACAAGATTTCTTGTCGTGAACCCATGCCCCAGATTGCTGATGATGCCTCATTGATTTTCCTTCAAAATGCCCAAGTTTAGAGGGTTGCTGATGAAGACTCGTTGATATGCCCCAGTTTGGATTTTTGCTTTGCATGACGCCAGTGTTTGCACAATGCTTTGACTTTTTCAAGGGAGATTAGACTGTTCCCTTTTGACTTGAATTCTCACTATCAAGTTGCACTTTCCAATCTGAAAGGACTTTTATCTAGGTTATGATGGGGCCAAGGTTATGGGCTTAACAAAGGAAGGATTATAGGCTCAAAACATCTCATTTTTCCTCGGGGTTATTTGAGCTAGCAGCTATCTTGGACTTTTTGTGCCATTTTTGCTTCTGATGGGTGCTTTCATGTGCTTCTTCTTGCTTTAAATGAGCACTTCCTTTCATTCGTTTCAAATTTCTTCAGTGTTCTTCATCTTGTTGCACCCATGTATTTGACAAGCCTATGAGTTTGGCACTTTCATTGTTATGATACTTTGAATCTTCACACGCTTGTATCTTTGGCCCTTTTATTCTGCTGGCTGTCATGTGTTTGACACTTTCATATTTCTTGTTTCACCCCAGTGTGGGGGATAGCTGCCTAGCTGGGTTCTTTTTCAAGGAAATTGATTCAGGCTCAAAAGGGCTTTGCAATGGATATTTATGTGGGGAATCAAACAAAGAATGCCTTTCTTCATTTTGAATTGTGCAACTTGATGTGGAGAACTCATGCTTGCTCTAACTTTTGCCTAGATCTCATTTTGAAGTTTGATCTAGCGAGCTTTTTGCCTTAACTTTTGCCTAGACCGCCCTTACGGGTTTTCGACCTAGCAGGCTTTTTCTGTGTCAAAGCATTGCTTCTTGATGGCGCGGGGGGAATGGTCCATTGAAAATCCTCCTTGTACGGGGCGAGAGTTCAATCCAAATCCATCTCGTGTTTTAAAGTGATTATCATGTTTCTCAAATGATGGTGGAAAACAATTCCAAGTTGAGGTATTATTACAAAAATCCAAGTTTATGATTGACAATTTTAACACAACGGGGGACAACATTGATTTTTGATAGTTACGACCGAACCGCGAAGGGTTGCCTACGTATCCCTTTGCAAGGAATCAGGTCGCGCGTAGTTCAGGACTACAAAGTTGACTCTATTTTTGGTGTTTTTCTTTTTTGACAATAACAACAAGACATTACAGACTCGAACATGAAAACACATAGACGAGGAAAGCAAAACATAAACAGACTCGAAACGCAAACTGACTCAATTTGAAGTGAAAACTTGACTCGACACTTGAAGACTTCCAAGACTCGTGGAAGATTGAATTATTGCATGGCCATTGTTGGTTCATTGATTTGGCGAGGTATTTGGTTTTGCCAGTGGTGCAGAGATGGATCCGTTGTCAATGAGATCTTGAATCTTGTGGCGGAGGCGTTGGCATCTCTTGGTAGGGTGACCGGGTGTTTGGTGATAGATGCAGAAGGTATTCGGGTTGTAGGAAGGTGGGGGATTTTGTGGGGGTGGAGTTGGTTGAAGTGGTTTGAGGAAACCCTGCCATGAGAAGCTCTTCATAAACCAAGGGCAAAGGAGCAGAGAGTTGGGAAAATTTTCTTCGTCGGCTTTGAGGGCGGTTGATTTGGGTTGTGACTTCGTTGACTGGTTCAGTTTGGTTGGGATCATTGTTGGTGAAGCTTAAAGAGGCATTTTTAGTGGAAGTGAGGCTGATTTGATTGATGCCGAGGTTTTGTTTATGCTGAGGCATGGGGTTTAATATGGTGTTGGACTCGAGTGGCAGAAGAGAGATGGTTTCATCGTCAATGAGATCTTGAATCTCATGACGAAGGCGTTGACAATCATCGGTAGCATGATCGGGCACTTGATGGAAGGTACAGAAGGCGTTTGGGTCGTGGTAAGCTGGGAGCTTTCGAGGTAAAGGAGTTGGAGAGAGTGGTTTAAGAAGACCGGCCATGAGAAGCTCTTCATAGACCGAGGACAGAGGTGTGGGGAATTGGGAGAATTTTCTTGATTGGTCTTTGGGCCGGTTGATTTGGATTATGGTGGTGGTTGGTTTGGCTTTGCTGATGGTGCTGGTTGAGAAGTTGGGGTTGATATTTGTGGAGCTGGGGGTGGCTTTTGCATTGTTGTTGGTAAATGGTGTTTTGGCTTTCTCGGGGTAGACCTTTTCCCCTTCTGGAGTGAGGTTTTCCTTTTCAACGTCCCAGTGGTGCATCTCTATAGGTTTGAATCCTTCCATGATAGATTCCTCTAGTTCAGAGATCTTGGCCAAAGCTGCAGCCATTTCTGGGCTTTTTCCGGGTCGTTGGAGGTTCTCTTGGAACTTTGGGAGACGGTCACGGACGTCTTGCACCATGATTATGAGCTGGGTGATTTGATTGCCCAGGTTGTTCACAGCCATCTTGAGTCCTTCGATTTCAGTTGGAACATCCATGTCTTTTGGGTTGAGTCAACTTTTGCTCAGGGAGTTGTAAGGTTTCTTTGGGACGAACGGCTCGGGACTGACAGTAAAGCAAAAAGGTCAAATTCAGATTGTGCCCATGGTTTTATTGAAGGAAATGTCGTGCACGTGTCGTTGCATCGTGTCGTCCTAAGATCTAGACTATCGGTCTCAGTCTCACTTAAGGCATTGCACGGATGTGCGAAACAACAACCACGGGTAAGTCGTGACAGGCAGGTTAAATCCCAATCGTCGTGGAATCAGAGCCAATCTCCTTATAGACTATCCGAGACAGAGCAATAAGGTTGTTGAAATCCGGATACAGATGCACTTTAAGGCTAGCCCGAGACACGGGGAGCCGTTCGAGCACGGCAAACACTGGAGGTATCTCAAACTCCGTAGATTTAAAGTCTCCTAGACTGAATTCGACAGCTTTGGAAGATTGCCCCAATCCTCAAGTTTTCTTTTAAGTGATAAGTCCTTGATATCGGATGATCGGATTTGGGAAATTCTGATCCACACGAATTCCGACAATGATCTAAGATCGATGCCTAAGGGCGATTGATCCTTCTCGGGCCAAGGTCCCTTAAACTCGTTTAGATCGGTGTTTAGGAATTTGATGATCCAAATTTTCCCACGTCCGGTCGTCCTAAAGGCTAACTCGTAAGAACAACGCGCATATGGGATGCACGACTCATCATCGGGCCAAGGCAACCTCCTACTAACCGGGCAGAGGCACTAAACAAAACGGGATATTTACACGAAATATCTATACAAACGACGCTCGCGACGAATCGCATTCGACTTTGGAAGATTGCCCCAATCCTCAAGTTTTCTTTTTTTGAAGCAATAAAGTCCTTAAAATTGAATAATCGAATTTGGGAATCTCTCGATTCATACTAATTCCGACAATGATCTAGATCAGAAGCCTAAGGGCGATTGATCCTTCTCGGGCCAAGGTCCCTTAAACCTGGCTAGATCAGTGTTTAGGAATTTGATAATCCAAAGTTTCCCATGTCCGGTCACCCTAAAGACCAACTCGCAAGAACAACGTGCATATGGGATGCACGACTCATCATCGGGCCAGGGCAATCTCCTACTAACCGCAGAGGCTCTAAAATCTAAACTGAAAAACAAAACGGACGAACGCTCGCGACAACTATATACAATGCAGATGCATGAATGCAAAATGGCATGGCGAGGAAAGCGGTAACACATAGCATGTTAACATGGTGGAGCACGTAAACTTAGCACACAGGTGAGCTGCTAAACGTGGGGTTCTATGGCTAATTATATGCAAAAGGCTGGTTTTGGTCGCTGAGGGTACCCCGGACTCAAAATCAAAACCGCCTCCTACCGTCAAAGACGATAGTGACGATGTGATTTATCACG
Source organism: Vaccinium myrtillus (assembly GCA_016920895.1). Lineage (NCBI taxonomy): Eukaryota > Viridiplantae > Streptophyta > Magnoliopsida > Ericales > Ericaceae > Vaccinium > Vaccinium myrtillus. The sequence goes on from CM029279.1 coordinate 8,857,541, forward strand.
GTCGAGGGCTGCTGGGCATTTCGGGATTCCCTGTCACCGGCAAGCCCGGGCAGGATTGCCAAAACACGCCAGCGGGGTTGAGAACCATGCAAGTGCAATGCAAAATCAAATTCCAAATATTTTCAAAAATCCCACAAAACATCTTTCAAACTAAACCCACTTTGATTAACACATATTTCAATAAAATTACACAAGTGTAATAAAAATTGCACAAATGTAATTAAATAAAATATGTATTAACCAAAATTCCCCAGCAGAGTCGCCAGCTTGTGGACGGCCCACTGGAAAACGGTGCGGTTCGCGTTCGAAAAGATTGTGATTGTTTGAGTCGCCACCCGGATTTTAGGTCCGAACCCGAGAAACCGATAAAAATATGACTCGTTGCCCGTTGAAAAAGATTTTACTAGCCATCGTGAAACCAAAGATTTCTCGGATTCGGGGGTTTGGTTACGAGAGGGGAAGGGTTTTACGGCACCCCTCTCGCCCGGTCCGTGAACCGGTCTCTACTCAACATTTTGTGGGATTTTGGAAATATTTGAAATTTGATTTGTTCACAAAAATAAGGAATCGGGGATGGGAAAACACATAAACAAGTATTCAAATACGAACCAAGTGATGGTGGATGCTTGTGCAATGTACAATGCGATGGTGGAATGATATAAACAAAGAAAATAACAATGAAAGAGAGAAATAGGACTTAGAACACCATTTTGAACAAAATTATTTTTCTTTCCGACACTATTTGCATGTTTTGGAGGGTTTTGATATAGAAATGAGAAGAACATAAAACTACAAAGTTGTAGCCCTTCAAATTATCTACGTTTTGATATATAATACGCCCAAAACGGAGTTCGGAGTAAAAAGTTATGGCTGAAACACTGTGACTGACTTTCTGTTGGGGTTTGAGCGCTCAAAGTGGATTGAGCGCTCAAGGGTAAGGCCTTGAGCGCTCAAGCCACTTCCAGGTCACCAAATTCTGCTATTTTATGACTTTGGATGATCAAACCACCCCAAATCAATGATTATGGTTTGCTCAGAACAAGATTTGTAAGTCAGTTAGAAAACAGATTGAGCGCTCAGAGCCTTGGGCTTGAGCGCTCAATCCTACCAAAATAAAATGCTTTTCTTGATACTTTTCAGACCTTGTAGGCTCATTTCAAGTATGAGGAACTTGAATGAGCCCACTGGTCTCCCTCAGCAAGACCAAAACAGTGATTTCTCACATGATTTTCTACCTTTTGGCTTGATCAAGGCTTGAATTTGGGGTTTTGATGGATGATTGAGTAGTGGCTTAGAATATAGGCTTGATTTGAGGTATTTTGGACAGAGGAGTGTGAGTGTAGGGTTGATTGGATGATTGATTGAGTGGATGGGGGTGTATTTGGGCTCAAATGACCATTTTTGGCATGATCAAGTGGGTTTACTGGATTTTGGATGATGGAGCTGCAATTGATGGATGATTACAAAAGAGAGAGGGGTCTGTTGTAGTTGGTTTCTCAAAGACCCATGTATTGTAGGCCTTTTTTTAGAAGGTTTTTGGGTGTTTTGGAGGTTGAAGATGATGGAGGATGGTGGCTATGGAGGAGAGAGAGGCTAAAACGTGATTGAAGTGATGAGAGAGAGTGGAGAGGTCTGATGAAGGGTGTGAGAGTGTGTCTCCTCAGCCAAGAGGGTGGAGGAGGTTTATATAGAGAGAGAAATGGGAGAGAAATGAGTTTAATTTTTGAATTGGGTTTGGGGGGTGATTGAGGAGATGTTCAAGGGTCTAGGAAGTGTATTTAGGCAGTAGAAAACATAGGTAGACGCTCCTCTTGCAGTGGAATATCATTATTAAATGTTCTGCAGAAAACTGATCTGGAACAGAGTTGAGCGCTCAAAGCCATGGGCTTGAGCGCTCAAGGTGGTTTTTTTAGGGTTTGAGCGCTCAAGGTTGGGGCCTGAGCGCTCAAGGCTGTTGCTCAAAAGGTAAAACTTTGCGGGGCCGCCCCGGGTGCTACCGAACTCCGTTTCGTGCGTGGTTTGAAGCGTTGGAAACCTTGTTGAGTGTACTTTCTAACCCAAGTGGTTTGAACCCAAGATAATTTGTACATCCAAGTATGTGACCATTTTACCCTCAGAAGGTCGGGAAAACAAGTCATTTTGGTAAAACAGACACATCTCCCTCATTTCAAAACGGATTGGGACATATTATATATCAAAAAAGAGGGTTTTGAATGTACTAGAAGATGGTGTAGGCTTGGGTTTGTTTTGAAATGGTTTATGGATGGTTTGAAGGGTATTTTGGTCATTTTGGTTGGTTTAAGTTTGTTCTAGGAGGGTTTAGAATGGTTCAGGGTGGTTCGGTGAGTTCAAGCCTTGTTCTTAGCCTCGAGGTATGCATGATTGGTCTATTTCATCATCGGGAATGCTCGTCCCGGGTTCAAAATCGGGGTGTCTAGCAAACTATCATTGACCAGATAACCCACTAGAGCATTTCTATTTCTTTTTTTGCGTCAGTGGTTTTGTCTTGAATATGTGGGACCATTGAGTAAAAGATCTAGAGACATGCCTGCCAGGGTAACTGATGCAAACAGAGAAGTATCAAACAAATTCTCTCAAACTTTGTATTTAATAAACACTCTGAGAAATTATACACTTTTCTCACACACTTGATCACTCGTATTTTCATAGTTAAACAATCTGATAACAAGCTTTTTTATAGGCAATACAAGATAGAAAAAACAAAATGAGATAAACTCTCATTTATTATCAAATCACAAAACTCAAAAGTCTTTGCGCATGATTGTGAATAGTACCCCACGTTTTAATTCTGGGCTGCTGAGAACCAACCCACTTGTTTCTCTCAAGTTTATCTTTTTTTCATCAGTAACACCACATTACACCGTTCGCCTCTTCGATTATACTGACGATATGTATAATGGATGTATATATTGATTTCTTAAGCAATATATTACTGAAAGGAAATGATTCCGAGTATCCCGAAGAGCATACACTCCTGTACAAGAACGCAATCGATAAAAAAACAAAAAGAAACTAGAAGCCTGGGGGAAGCTAAACTCATTAGCAGAAATTCACCAACTATAACGAGTAGAAGAATAGAATGGATTAGACACTGGCTCATTTATGACTGATGAGATATAGAGACAATCCACTGTGAATATTTCAAAACCTAGAATTTTGGTTGGTGATACTAGGCACATGAATCATTTTTGCAACATTTCTGCGTTAACCATTTTTGCTTTGTATCCTGCTTGTTCAGGCAGCTGGACAGATGCTGTACTATGGAACCCATATCTGCAGATGGAAGCACGCTACAAAGATTTTGTTTGCGTTGAAAATGCTAAGGTGAGTGATCATTTTAAAAGATCAGAGTTTTATTGCATTACGAGTTGTTTTATGAGCATGGTATTTATATGAGCGTCAGAGCATGGTATTACTGTTTCTTGAAACGTTTCGCAAATGTTTCAGAAAAATGCTAAAGGTAATGAAACTTTCCAAACTTTCTAGATCTGTTTGGAAGTACAAATTGAATTATGACTTCACCCTACAAAAATGCACTTTGAACTGTAGTGAATCTAGTGTAGTACATTAGTGACCTTAGTTACAAAATTCTTCCTTGGGATCCTTCGCTTCCATTCGTGTTCTCAATCTTTCCTATTGCAAATTTCTTATTAGTTTGGGATATTTTTAAAAGACGCTTTCATGCTTGCGTTCTTGCCCACGCACGCGCATATGTGACTTAGGTAATGACACTTAAAATTTCATTTATTATCTCAAACAAAATGGAAGAACATCTAGAACAATTTTTTGGTTGCACTACATCGCGTTGTGTCTGTGTTGCCCTATGTTGCATCTGTGAATATACTATCATTATTTAGTAAGTGTTTCAGGCAAAGTTGATAATTCTATTGATGTATATGACTGCAGATTGGAAAAGTGCAGCTACAGCCCGAGCAATCTTGGACTGCTACCCAACTGCTAAGCGTGGCCTGAAGCGTAGCCGAGCATGGCTCTTCTGTTCAATATTCTATTTCTCTATGTGAAGAGTCGGCTATCACGGTGACTATACTTGCCAATGCCAGTTTTTGCAGTTGGCTAATGCAAATACACAAGTAGTTTTTGCAGTTGACTATACTTGTACGTTTTTCTCAACATCCAAGATTTTCTCGAATTATGAAATATGCATCTCTATTCTTAAACATGTACAACGGACACACTGGATACAAGAAACAAGAACAAAATACAAAGAAAAAAGCCTTAAAACATGTTCGGTGTCCTCTCTCTTCTTTGAGAGTTTTCCCTAGGGTTTCTCATAGACAGCTGCCTCCCCTCCCCGTTTTTCCTTCCACCACTCCCCGGCTCTTAACCTCCCAACACCCAAACTACTTCTCTCTCTCCACAAATCGGCTCCTTTGGGGGGGGGGGTTTCCGCCTCTTGGCTCCACCTCCCCTCTCCCACCCCACCCTCCCACCGCCCTACCCTCACCACCGTGCCGCGCCGCCTCCTTACCGCGCCGCCTCCTTACAAATCAGTTTTCTCTCACCCGCCCTTAGCTTTCATACCCCTCATCCATCCTCCACCTCTCCCCAGCCGTTACCATTCTCCATCTTCCCGTTCTTGACCACTTGTTTGGGGTCAGTTTTCGACTCAGTGGTGATGATAGGGCGGCTTGGGCCCCTCTAGCGAATAATGGCTCTGGTGGCCGGAGGCGGAGGCTACAGATCTGGATCTTAGCTGGAGAAGCAGCTGGTTGCGTTTCTCAGAGTAACTCAGTGGTTTGTGAGGTACCTTAATGGGGTAACTCAGTGCGGTGACTCAGCTGGGCGACTCGGTTCTTCTAGGCTCAATCCAGTTGGTTATTTCCTGTGTTCTGTTTTTTCACCTGTTTTGTTCTTGTTTTTTAATTTCCAGGAAGACCAGATTTCATATGGGCTTTATTGTTTGGTGTGAACTGTTGATTACTATTTTGTCTTGGGTAGGACCCTATGCATCGATCCTCTTATGGATCTGCGTCTGCTCTGCAGTACGTGTCTAAGAGCTCCACGCCCGTCGTGGTTGTTTGTGATTTGTTCGTATCCGAGTCTTAGTAGTATTGGTTCCTCCCGTTTTGTATTGAAATCTTGTAAGTGCCTTTGGCTTGGCTTTCGGGCTTTATTAATGAAATGACTTCCCGTTCAAAAAAAAAAAATGTTCGGTGTCAGAACTTTCCGATTCCCTCAGAGTGGGTGGATATACTATGATCTGCATCCAACTGTAGTTTGTTTCCGCTGTAGTCGCCGCCACAAGACGCCTTCACTGGTGCCGATGAGTAGACAGCCAAAAATCTGTCGCCAAAGTCAAGTGGATCCAGGAGCCAAGACCCAGCTGTAGTAGTTCTTATGATTTCGTCTTGTAAAATTAGAAATTTTGGTTTCGTTGGTTCCTCATCTGGCCTTGTAATGACTATGACTTTGGCGCCTTGTAATTTCTCCTTTTATTTATATTTCTTCTGCTCACGCTCCTTGTTGCTTGAACAACCAATGCTTTCGGAATAGTATTTTTCCACATTTATCTGAAAATAACTGTACTTCATTTTAGTAAATTACTAGTAATAGATCGCAAACAATTAGATTCCGTGCATAGAGGGTTGACTACTAGGTGACAGTAGGTGTTCGTTCTTGAAACAATTACCATTAAGATCGGAAAACAAATACAGTATTTATTACAATTAAAGTCAATCACTTTTTTTTAATTATTCTTAAGGTCAAACACTCTTTTTTTGGGTTTAGGTTTAGAGTGCACTTTCCTATTATAGAGTTTTAGTGGTTTAGACATTTTCATAGGGTACCCTAGGGTTTTAGGCACTCTCAGAGTGTACCCTAAGGTTTAGGTTTAGGAACTTTCATAGGATACCCTAACGTTTAGGTTTAAGGTGCACTTTTCTATTATAGTGTTTTAGACACTTTCATAGGGTACCCTAGGATTTAGGTTCATGAACTTTTATAGGGTACCCTAGGATTTAGGCACTTTCATACAGTTTGGAGAGTTGATGAGAGGGAGATTGTGTCCACTTGCCTTTGTTAACTCCTCTAGTCATCGTGCCCACTCCCACACACCAGTGCACAACCATGATCATTTTGCTTTTCTTCTTCTTTTCCATTTTCCAAAAGTATGATCATTTTGCTTTTCTTCATCTTTTCCATTTTTCAAAAGTATTACCACAAGGGCAAAAGACCCAACAATATGTTGGTCTTGGACTCCATTTATCTCTCTTGAGTTGTGTTCAATGGCTTCTACAAGTTCCCAAGAAGCCTCTACTTCAAATTCCCCTTGCAGTGATCAGATCTTTTTGAGCTTCAGAGGGGAGGACACTCGGAAGAATTTTGTTGACCACCTCTACACAGCATTGAACAAGGAAGGATTTCACACTTTTAGAGATAATGATGGGATTGAAAGAGGAGAACACATCAAGTCAGAACTGCAAAACGCAATTCAAGAGTCGAGGATAGCAATTGTTGTCTTGTCAAAGAACTATGCATCTTCAAGTTGGTGCCTTGATGAACTTGTGATGATCCTGAAATGCAGGAGTACTATCTGTGGATACGTAGTTCTTCCCCTTTTCTATCACGTGGATCCTTCCGACGTGAGGCACCAATTGGGAAATTTCAAAGAAGCATTTAGTGAACATGAAAAGAAAATTGAAGCAAAAAGTGGTGAAACGAAAAATGAATGGATAAGAAAGGTGGGGGAATGGAAGGGAGCGCTCAAAGAAGTTGCTGATTTAGGTGGAATGAACTTGCAGGATATGGCTGATGGGTAAGTAATTTCCTCCCAGGTCCTTTTTCCTAGTGATGCGTAATAACACTGTTTTTGGAGTATTTGTGCTTCATAATTTCATATCATAAGTATAAATAATAATTGGAAATAATGATTTGGCAATAGATCCACTAAGTTGTGTGGAGCTTTGGTCTTGATTTAGGTCGACTGGCTTTGTCCCTCCCATTTCTTAACTTCCTGTTTCTCTCTCCACTTCATTCAACTAATTCCTTCATTATTGGGTTGAAAAGCCACCATTATTGGGTTCTCTACTGCTAATATTTTGATAGGATTCATCATCCCATCCCGAAGGTGTTGGGTCTGCTTCGGCAGGTGTGTCTTAGAGCTAGTGGCTTTGTAAGCCGAGCGAGTGTCGTGCTCATATCAACTGTTAGTGGTTTTGATTTCATACCTGTCTTTGAATGTAATCGTTGCCGGATGACGTTTATAATGGATTTCTTGACTTGATTCAAAAAAAAAAAGCCACCATTATTGTAGGAGCTCTTGCAACGAATATAAATATTATTGCTACTTTTTCTTCCTTCATATATAGCGTCTTTCCTGTTCGATACATGAGAACGAAAAAAGCACCAATGTGAACTTTTTTATTTTTTCTGTTATCCTGTGCATCGAATTGGCACAACACTAGTTTATGAGAACAGGAAGTTTGATACGAAGGAAATTGACAGGAAATAAGGAATGGGATGCTTTGAGCCCAAGATCCAAATTTTCAAAGTTTTTTTTATTTTTTCGGATTACACTTTTGAACACCTGTAGGATTAGGTGAAAACGGTACTAAAACGATACAGCTGTCGTGGCTTACTCTTTTAACCGCTTTTTTTTGTAAAAAAGAGCAATGCATATTCCTTTTTATTCTGTTATTCATAGCATCTTAAAAAACGCTATAACTCAATGGTTTAGTTTAGAAGTGGATTTTGTTCTTGTCCAAAAAGAAGAAAAAAAAACAAAAAGTGGATTTTGTTGTAGTGCTTATTTCTTTATTGAGACAATTTCATTTTAAAAATAGATTTCACTCATATTTAGGTTCACTAAAATATTTGAACAAATATTCCATTTTTCTAACATGTATTTGGTATCTCAGAGAGTGTGAGATCTGTGAGGCTTAGCACTATCATCAAAGAGAGTATGAGTGTAGACTGTAGATGGAGACAGCCTCCTCTTGTAAAGCTTGTTTATGGTACTAATTGCTCCAATTGTCTATGGAGTATCCAATTTTTGGGGACCACGTAAAAATCCTCTATTTATGTGTGTTCTTTTTCTTTTATGTGTGTTTTGTGTGTGTTCTTTTTCTAATTGCTCCAATCAAAGTTTACTAAAGACGAGAAAAATTCGAAAAATATTGTCTTTTAGTGTCTTTATTGCATTGTTTGATATGACTTTTTTTTTCAAAATATGGATTATATTTTTATACTTTTCGGATTCCCCTTGTTGAGTTGAAGATGCGATATATGTAAAAATCAATGACGAAAAGCTATATAAAATTAAATAATACTGATTATCTTTTAACAAATTAAAAATTAAAGGATTCTGCGATTTCTAGCTACTTGAGATTGTGATGCCTAGTAATTCATCTAATTCTTCAACCCCAGTAATTTTACAGAAAGGTCTTTCTTAACAAATAGTAAGATTAGGGAAGTTGATTAGCAGGAAAAAGAGTTTTGTTTTAGGAACCAATAACCAATTACTGCTAAACGCATTTTTCATATTGCTTTAGAATTTTCAATCTACTTCAAGTCTGGTTATCATTCTTATGGTGCTTCTTTTTCCATCTTGATTGTAACTATTAGGCATGAGGCAAGGTTTATCCAGAAAATTATCGAAGTAGTTGGTGACAAGCTAAGTCGCACAGCCTTGCACATTGCCCCCTATGCAATAGGAATACAAGCTCGTGCTAGAAAAATTCAACTTTGGTTAGAAGATGGATCAGCTGATGTTGGTCTAGCTGCAATTTGTGGGATGGGGGAATAGGGAAGACTACCATTGCCAAGTTCCTATATAATTTGAGCTTCTCGAGATTTGATGGTAGCAGTTTCCTTGCAGACGTAAGAGAAGTTTCAAAACAACAGGATCGTTTGCCTGGATTGCAAAGACAACTTATTGTAGATATTTTAAAGGGAAGGAATGAAAAGATATCCCATGTTCATGAAGGTGTTGTCAAGATTAATGATGCCTTGCGTTCCAAAAGGGTTCTTGTGGTTGTTGATGATGTTGATAAGTCGGAACAATTAGAAGTAGTGCCTGGAATGCGTGAGTGGTTTTTTTCGGGGAGTAAAGTCATTATAACCACTCGGCATGAGCACTTGCTACGGCCTCGTGAAGGCTGGAAGGTGCACAAGATTGAACAATTGGATTATTATGAATCCCTTGAGCTCTTCAATTTGCATGCCTTTGGACAAAGCACTCCCGACGATGATTTCGCGGATGCCTCAAACTTGGCAGTCGAATATTGTGAAGGGCGGCCATTGGCAATTAAAGTTTTGGGTTCTTCTCTAGGTAGAAGCAGAAGCTTGGAAGTGTGGAAAAGTCAGTTAAAAAAATTGAAAACAATACCCAATAACGATATCCTTGAAAAACTCAAAGTGAGCTATGAGTCTTTTGACGAATACGACCAAAAATTATTCCTCCATCTTGCTTGCTTCTTCGTTGGGTGCCATAAGGACTGTATAATTACAATCCTAGATGGATGTGAATTTTACACACTTGTTGGGATTGACAATCTCATTGGCAGATGTCTAGTAATAGTAGATGAATTCAACGTGGTGGTGATGCATCCTTTGCTTCAAGAAATGGGAAGAGACATAGTTCGTCAAGAATCACCCGAGAATCCAAGAGAACGTAGTCGGCTGTGGAATCACAAAGACTCCTATAAAGTTTTAAGACAAAATAAAGTAAGAACTGCATGTGCTCCTAGCATTTATATTGTAATTATTCATGTGTCTATTTACTAATCAATGGGCTCTCTCTCTCCTCTTTTATCTTCAGGGCACGAGTAAAATCCAAGGCCTCGTTCTCGATATGAGTTTATTGAAGGACGATGAATCTTTCTACAATAGAAATCACAGTTCAGAAGAATTCTTGGACAACTCATTATTGTCAACTTCAGGAAATCGGCTTCGTTCAAGCTCCCAAAATTCAGTTGGCATTGCTCCAGAAGATTCAAATCAAATAGCTTTGGAAACTGATGCATTTGCAAAGATGGAGAATCTAAAACTTCTAAAGCTTGGTCACGTACAAATAATCGGAAGTTGTAGTAATTTTCCGAAAGAAATAAGTTGGTTGTGTTGGCGTGGCTTCCCCTTGCAATCCATACCCAGTCATTTCCCCCTGGAGAAAGTGGCTGTACTTCAGATGCCTCATAGCAACTTGGAGGTTTTGTTCGACGGAGCTAGGGTATATTCAGTTTTCCTCTTTCACTTCTTAATTTTATAGGAAAATTAATGGAAGCATTAAATTTGACAATTTTTTTTCTTGTGTGACAGTTTCTCGTGTTACTGAAAATTCTTAATCTCAGTTACTCCCATAGCCTTGCTTCAACTCCCGACTTCAGAGCACTCCCCAATCTTGAAAGATTGATACTTGAAGGTTGTACCAGGTTGGTCGAGATAGACGAATCCATCCACTACTACAAAAAACCATAAACATCACGCTTTTTAAGCGTGATGTTTCACTTTCTATGTCACTCACAAAAGCGTGATGGATCCGGGTGACATGGTAAATCACTCTTTTCCATCACGCTTTATAAGCGTGATCGAAAGATAAAAACGATCACGCTCAAAAAGCGTGATGGTTTCTTGTAAAAACTAACATGAAAAACTAAATCCGTGCATTTTCCCCCTGTTTTCTATCTCGGTTTTTTTGTAAAAGCGTGATTAAATGTAGATAACAATCACGCTTTTTACCTGAGATCGTTTATGGTTGAAACTGAGATGAAAAATCATTTGGTGTGGCTTTTATTGGTTTTAGATCTCGTTTTTTTCCTAAAAGCGTGATTAAATTTCATAACCATCACACAAAAAAAACGTGATTGAAAAATGCAACAATTTTTTTTTTTTTTGAAATCGCTAAAATGCCCGAAGGCTACGAGATCTATATATTCTCTATTTCACATCCCAATCATGTGGTAACCTGAAATCTTTATCTATGTCAGCATTACACACGAACAAGACCATTACACATAACATCCAACACGAGTATAAGAGCAAAATCATGCATGATTCATTCTAAGTACTTAATTGATTCAGTAAATTGTTCAAAAGAGACTACAAAAACACGAAAGAGAAAAATAAATCAAATTCTTAACATCTATTCTCTCTTTGTTCAATGGCCCCAAGTACTGTTGTCAATGTTCAAACAAAAATTGCAACTTCTAAAAAACCTCTTCACTTTAGATGCCTGACTTGATCTCCAGCTATATGGCTTCAAATCTAGACATTCCAAGGCGGGTGAGTTCCACTATGGTCACGCAAAAAAGTAACACCACCTACAAGTTAAACAAACTAATGATTCCCAATGAGAGCAATAGAAAGAACAAAAGAGATGGAAGTACACTATGGAAACCATTCCAGATTTCCATGCAGCGCAGCATCAAGGCAGTAGCAATCCATTAATGAGCCCAGATAAAAAAAACTTGTGAAGAATATATAGCCAAAGTTGGATCTGGTACCATGACCTCCATCTCCTACATCATGTTAACATATTCTGTTTCAGATCTAAAAGCAGAAAATGATGCCAAAATTAGGAAAAATGCACTACAACATGCAGATGGCATGACTACAAAGTAACAAGCTGCAGATAAGGAAACTTGTCCTGAGGGCATATCAAGCCATATATATGCAACCAGCAAACAAAATGGCCTTCTACAGACACACATCCACTTGAACAACGATGCTAAAGAACAAGGTGACTTGAACTGAAAGACGGCCACCACAATCTAACATCGTATTCACGCTTGACGCTACAATTGACAAGATTCAGTTATTGACACTCCTCGGGCATCGGCCGAACACGTTATTTTAATTTCCCAGCAGAAAATGTCCATGACACAAGGTCACGCTTAGGGTTGTAAAGAAAAGTATAAAGATGCTTGAGCATGTTGATTTAGCTCCTGAACTAAAATCTCGGCTGAAGCTAAGTCTGAAAAGCAAACGAACTTACTTTTGTTCAGCTTTTTACATAATAATTAAGTTCAAGACCAGCTTGACATGACATTTATAGGGCATTTGACAAATAGGCTAAGATAGGAGTCCAGGGGAAAACATGAACTTCAGCCATGAAGCATAGAAAAACAAGTGCAATTACATTCCTAAGACATGAGTAAAAGAAAACAAAACTAGTATAATCCAGCATTCTTCAAAATTGCAGCTCTTTCATCTTTTATCCTTTGCTCTCTAGGATGTTGGAAATGTAGCATCAAAAGGAATCAGCTGCCCCTAGACGTAAAAGCTCTGGAGTTGCTCACAGTAGAGCTGGTCCATTTGTTCTCTAGGATGTTGGTCCATTTGTTTTTCTGCTATAAGAAGGTGCCTTTCCACTATAAAAAGCTCTGGAGTTGCTCACAGTAGAGCTGTAATACCCACTACTAGAGGATCCGGGCATCTATATTTTAATACTACTAAAATCTGGGCTTCATCAGAACAAAGTGAAATCTGGGCTCTATCATGACAGCTCTCTAAATAAAACCCAATGAAAATCAAGCTTTAACTGAACCTAATGAGAACATTGTGATTAAATGATCAACACCAACAAAAAATTAATGATCAACACCAAGTGCAGCTATCAACACAACAGTCACTATGGAATTGAACCTTTAAGAATTTCCAGAACATAGAAACTAAACTCGTGGGGCAAATCCAGAAAATAGAAGGCAGTCAGTAACTCATTCAGAGTTGGTGCCCCACAAACACCTCCAGAATATCGTAAGAAGTATCAATTGGCCCCATTGGATTATTTGTACTCACTACTTATGAGGAGCCAAAAGAAAGGAAGAGTTAACTTACCCGTATGAGCTGATTATACTTAGTTCAGAACAGAATTTATCCATTCAACTCGCACTTCATCAATTTCAGCTTGCGTGTAAGTTCTTTTGCCTTTGAACTGCAAAAGATTTGAGAAATGGTTCTTATAATGTGTCCATTCTACTCATAAAGCAATATATAGAAGTGAAAGCTAAAAAGTAAGTCTCACATTTCCACTTCTTAAGATCCTCTCTTCTTTAATCACGTCTTTCATGTACTTCATAACATAGAACCCACATTCCACGTTCGTAGGTTGTTTCGGGCACTATAGGCAAATACGACAATTTCGATTAGAAAAGAATATAAAAGCAACTTCATAAATACCCAAAAAGAAGGGGACTACATTGATACCTCGACTACTTTCAAAACTGGACTAATATGAATCCTTCTTCCCTTGGCTTTGTCATAGATTGAGAATGCTCTTCAACGAAGCAATACATGTAATTTTTAGACAACATAATATTGTAAGAAATGGCTAAAATAATAATTCTCAATGTCTAAAAACTTACGTGGTAATCATAAGTTTAAGGGATAAGGAGAAATCCTTGTTAATTGAATCTATGAGGTACACTATTGGAGAAGAGTCAGAATACAAATCAATGATGCACAACACCCAATGGAACCTAATATGAAACAAGACAGAATTAGCATGACCATAATGCCTAAATTATCAAAAATAATTAACACTACCAGACAGGAAATGTATAGAGCTAGAAAAATTACCCAAAATTGCAAGGAACGAAAAGTAATTGGTCCTCCTTGACATCTTCTAGTCTCTTTGCAAGCAGTCTGGGCTTTAAGTTTTCAGCAACCACTCTTCCACTAAGGAGGCACGGGTTAACAAATACATATCTTCTATCCATATTGGTAGCCTTGATACCCCTATAGAGTTGTCTGGCAATGAATGAAACAATATTAATAATCTCTACATACTCATACAACCATTAAAAGATGTATTTAAAAACTGTTACCTTATGTATAACATTATGCATGTACCAGATACTTCTTTCATTTGACATATGTACCCCATATCAACTTTTTGCAAATGAGCTTCAACCTCATCGCCAAATATGTCCTTCTCTAGTGGAATTATCATAGCGTCCTCTTTAGAGGTGTTCTCGACAAATATAGCAAATAATCCAATGGTCTTCAAATTCTTTTCCCATTCAACATCTTTTGAAGTCGCCTAGGATGTACATTGTGCAGAGTGCAAACCATAAGTTACTTTTAGTTTCTAAAAAAAATAGTAATAGATAGATTAAGGTATGTCTTTTTACCTCGTCGGCAACAATTCCATGACCATCCACTCTATGATGTTTTAAAGCTCTCTAAATGAAATATTTTCCCAAGTAAACCAACGTAAGCCAACTTAATTTAAATAAAGAGATCATAAAACAAAAGCTTTTAAGAAAGCACATTGTACCTCATTTCCAATCCTGGCAGGTTTTTTTGAAGCAACCTTAGCAAACATTTCGCAACAATAACAATGGATTAGTGGTCATGTAATTCATATATAGCAAGAAAAAATCATTATGATATTTGTATATATATACCTCATTGGCAATCTCAATAAGAGTTTTGGGCCATTGAATGAAAAATACTAGAAAATCTCTATGAAGTTAAATATACTAGGTAAATATTTGGGGGTTCCCCAATGTTTTCAGCCAAAAGACTGAATCACTTACTGGTTAATATAGAATAATACAAACTTATAGTTGATATAATATTTAAAGATGATTATAGTGTACACAAAATGTATTTTGTTGGCATTGTCTGCTATACTGTGTCCTAGCTTTTTACATTTTGAATAAGGACTTGCAAAGTAAACACCATGGAATTCTGCAAATAAGTAGAATTCGTCATTATCAGAAGTAGTTAATTTCTTATCCGGTTATCCCCCTTATAGCTCGCAGCAACAATCCATAATGGTGCTCAAAACACCCACTACTTTGACACCACCAACAATCCACAAATGATATAAATTTCCAGGTTATCTTACTAGAAAAAAGTCAAGGTCGACAACAAAGTACAAGCTTCGTCCACATAAAAATTGAGAATTAGTTTGAAGCACCTTGGAATAAAGTATTTCCTCGTCTTTCTCAAATTCCAAGCACCTGGAAAACAGAATGAAAACATGTGACAAACCTGAAGTGTTGAGAAAAGAACAAAAAAGAAACTATCTATTTAGTCAGGATTCATATATCTTTACTCAGAGACTGGTAGAAAAAATGTCAAGCAAAGTCATAATATATTTTTCCTCTTATGGTAGAAATTTATCAAAACTATAACAAGCTATACTGTGTATGTTATCCTCATTTTGTTTCCTAGACCATACAATCGGTTTTTTGGCAAAGGATGCAGTAATGCTTATAAGGAAAAAAAAGAAAAAGATGGACAAAAATGGTTGCAATATAATACAACTCCTGTGCTACTTTGGAACCTCCGAATTATAAGTGGCTCTCTTTATTTAAGTTTCAACGTCCTCCGAATTATAAGTGGCTCTCTTTATTTAAGTTTCAATGTCCGCTAATGGTATCCCATGTAAAATTGTGAGGTCTAATGGGCCTCTTACATGACCTGATATGTATACTTCAATGATCTCGTTAAACTCGGCCTCTTAGCTTTTTAGATTATTAGTGTAGAGTTACTCACAGTCATCTTTCTCATTGACGCCTTGACAGAAACAACGCCAACATGTTTTTAGTTGTAAAAGAAAATTACAGATGAACACGAGATCTAAATATTAAAAGGGAACAAAAATAACATCTCGTAAGAATATTCAGTATTTCAGTCAAATGAGATTGGCACCTTGACCTTGAATTGGAGTGAATTTCCAACTCCCACCAGCTTTGGAATATCACACGACCTAAATTACAAGTGATTGTTTAATCCAAAAACCAAGTATTAGCAGTGGTTCTTGTTTCCAAAATAAAGCAAGTTTCTGAGATAAAGAAGTCCCAGTGTTCATTGTTTATCGATTCAATCCACAAACCAAAGAAATACTACCAAAACTAGACAAAAGGAGCAAAGTTAGCATAATGAAGCACTTCTAGACAAAGGGATATTTAACTCATTGCAGCAAAGTTACAATAAAGTAGACAAAAAACACAAAAGAAAGAAAGAGATTCATTTGGGCATTTGATCAAACACCTGACCTACAAAAGATTGTGAAAAAATCTACATGCATAACAATACATATATACCCAGAGGGAGAGAGGGCACCACAAGGAGCTAGAGCTTACTTGAGAGGAAGCACGAGAGAGTAGGCTGAGCAATACAGGTCGTCGCCAACGGTTTGGGTACTGATGGAGTGACAGAGGAAGAGAGCAGCGACGGGGGAAGGAAATCGTCAAAATCCTAATCAAAAGTTGCACCATAGATCATCTTCTAGGGTTTTCTGCAAACGGTTGAGAGTGAGAGGCGATAGATAGAAAGCTGGAAAAGAATCGATGGAGGGAATTTTTCCAAGTTGTGAAATTAGAGTTTTCATAGCGCGCCAAAATGAATCAGGCATTTGATACAGCGCGCACCAGCTACAAAAGCGTGATGTATTCCATCACAGCTTCTTCTTTCCATCTCGGTTTGGGGAAGCTTTCCATCACACCTGAAAAGCGTGATGGTTTCCGGCATGCCGCTTCATTTTCATGTCGGTTTGGAAGCTTAAACATGACAGTTTTTTAGCGTGATGGCTGGCTGAATTTCACGTGTAGTTTGGAATTTGGGGAGTATTTATTTTTTATCACACTTAAATGTAAAAATGACATAAAAGGCACTAGTTACAATCACACTTTTTTAACTCCTGACATTAAAAAAATTTCTTGTATTTCTTTATCACGCTTTTTGTAAAAGTGACATCTTTTTCTTTTCCATAGTGTGATCCGTATCTATTATTGTAGTAGTGATCGGGCAATTGAAGAGACTAGTTTTGTTAAATTTAAGAGGTTGCAGCAATCTGAGGCGGCTTCCGAAAAGCATTGGTATGTTAGAATCTTTGCGAACACTTGACATGTTTGGTTGCTCAAATCTTGGGAATTCGCCAACTGAGATGCGGAATATGGATTCGCCAACCGAGTCCCGGCCATTGATGCCGAGAAAAAATCCGGAACCTTCATGGACATTTTCTTTACCTCGGTTCTTGGAAAGACTAAATCTGAGCGGCTGCAATCTATCAGACAATGGTTTCCCTAAAGATCTTTGCAACTTATCCTCGTTGCAGGAATTAAATCTGGAGAGTAATCGCATAACTAGCCTCCCAGATTTTGTCAGAGGTCTTACTAGGCTCCAAATCCTTGACGTAAATAGTTGCTATGAGCTTCGGTCGTTTGTAGTACTAAAACTAGCTTGAATATCATTGCAAGAATTGGATCTTAACATATCCTTTCTTCTTCTTTTTTCTTTTTTTTCTTTTTGGAACGGTTTGAGTGATCTTGTTCAATGTATTATTACATCAACAAAAACTAGCTTGAATATTCTTTGAATGATCGTTAAACTTTCAAACCAAGCTCTTACCAATCTACTACTCGACTCGTTTAATTTTGTGATGTATTAAAAATTCAAGTTACTTGCAATCGGCTCGTGTTAGACTCGATTAAAACTCAATGACTCATTTGAGATCACATGTATCATTGCTAACTTTGACCAATTTTTTTGAAAACTCATTAAGTTTTCACACTAATTAAACTAGTTACACCATTAAAATCTTTTTAATTAAACTTAACATGTAGGTTGTAACTTAATAAGACATTACATATTGCTGACTGTATGCACTGTTTTAGCTTATGATTAATTTAAAGAAACATTATTGAGATAAAAACCAGAAAATTAGTAATGGATTTGACTACAAGAATATTAATTAACCGAACTTCCTCGCTGGGCTTACCACCCTATGGTTGCATGGTCGATTTCTCTCGGCAACGATTTAAACCTTGGGGCTAGCTCACCTCACGCAAAACCTTGAAAATGGTTATGATAGGGGTTGGAGAGATTAGACTGATTTATCGAGACATTCTTCATTATCAAATTATATATATATATATATATACAATAAACTTCTAATAAGGGACCCTTATGTAAGTTTTCATGCGGACCTAGGCTATTTTTGACTTTCTGGACCAAATTTTGACGATCCGAACCGCTCAATGTTTTTAATACGTGTTTTTAAGGGCCCCCGCGATGAATCATAAAAAAAAATAACCGGGAAGGGCTTGATCCAAACATTTTTCGATAAAAATTATATATGTATAACTTTTATAAAAAAATGTTTGGATGAAGCCCTTTCCGGTTACTTTTTTTGATGATTCCTAGCAGGGGCCCTTAAAAACACGTTTTAAAAATATTGTTGCTTGTTTGAGATTTGCCATTTACTTTATGTACGGAGAGGGAAGATGTTAAGCACCCCTCACCGCCCAATCAAAACGGTTGGCCTCTATTTCTCTACAACTTTGATGTAATGGACTTTTATGAAAGTACTTTCAAATGCGTAAAACCACGAACATACTTTTCGAATAAAGATCTTTTAGCGAGAAATAAAGTCCCGACTCTTATCTCTGCTGGGATAGTGAGGTGCTCCTCATTGTTTCCCACAGTTTGGTCCTGGCCCAATGCAGCAGGTATGGCTTACTATCATTGACCAGATAACCCACTAGAGCATTTCTATTTCTTTTTTTGAGTCAGTGGTTTTGTCTTGAATATGTGGGACCATTGAGTAAAAGATCTAGAGACATGCCTGCCAGGGTAACTGATGCAAACAGAGAAGTATCAAACAAATTCTCTCAAACTTTGTATTTCATAAACACTCTGAGAAATTATACACTTTTCTCACAAACTTGATCACTCGTATTTGCATACTTGAACAATCTGATAACAAGCTTTTTTATAGGCAATACAAGATAGAAAAAACAAAAGGAAGCGGCTACAATACACACCCCTCTTACGTTGTGTATCATATGCACCCTTGCTATCTACCGTTGGATCGCTAAAAGTTACGAATCAATTATAAAAAGTTACGAATTGGTAACTTGTTAACCTGAGCAACAGGTTACGTAATAAATTAAAGAAAAAAAAGAATGAAAACGCCTGAAATCAAATTCCATTGATCTATGAAACCAAATTCTGAACATATAACTCGATTCGATCAAAACCCTAACCTACGCAAAATAGAATGGTTACTTGGTGTAGAGTTTCATCCTCCCCCTAGATAGGAGGTTTAGCCGGCCATGGAGAGAGTTGAAACGCCTGAAATCGAAGAACTCGCGAAGAACATGAAGAAAAGATGAGTTTCTCTCTCTAAAGCTGTCTCTCAAAATAGTTCAGAACCCTAGCATTATGTTCTGATGTTCTATTTATACTGGGAGACCTAAAAGTTACATAAAACGCGTCCAAAACACTGATTTCCGTGTTTGTTTGACCGGACCAAGATATGGGTGATCCGGACCAGAGAAGCTGGGAGCTGTACGAACCCGCCGGTATGCTTCGTCCGGACCAAGAAATTTCCCTCGTCCGGACGAAAGGTGCTGCAAGGTAGGTTTTGCCGTGTTAAGTGCTGGTCCGGTCCAGGAAAGTGTTGGTTCGGTCCAGAGATGCTGCAACTTGAGTTTCTGCTCCTTTTTATGCATATCTTCCCATCCTCGGCGCTTTTAAATCACTCCTAAACACGTTTTCCAAGTTCTCGAGCTTCTAAAGCCTGAAACACCACAAACCAACTAACACGAATTAAGTAACAACCTAATTGGTTTAACAAAGTGTAAAGTAAAGAGGTTCAGTGGGTGCTTTTTAGCATCTATCAGCGGTGCTCGGAAAATATGAAAAAGAATGTTAGGAGATCAAAAAAATTTCACGTGATGTGATTAGTGAAAAATGTATCGGATATTATATTCGCATCTCTTTCCAGACGGAGTATTAATTTCCACAAATGTCTCGATCGGAGCGTCGACGTGATTTTCCAACGACATGAAAACCTCCTTTATTCTTACCCGTTTCTGTGAACCGGAAAACATAAGGGGACCGATGGTGCACCGACCGGCGTCGGGCACCATCGGTGCACCACCGTCGGTGCATATAGAAGAGTTCTTTCTGAACCGTCC
This sequence comes from Vaccinium myrtillus, assembly GCA_016920895.1. Lineage (NCBI taxonomy): Eukaryota > Viridiplantae > Streptophyta > Magnoliopsida > Ericales > Ericaceae > Vaccinium > Vaccinium myrtillus. The sequence continues at coordinate 8,877,454 of CM029279.1, forward strand.
ACCTGGCGAGATCGTGATCTTTTAATTTCCTGGGCGAACCACTCGCTCACCCCACCCATTTTTGTTGAGTGCAATTTTGTTCACTCTCCCTAAAAAAAGGTGAACATTACCCTCTTCCTTATTGGCTAATAATTGGTTGTGGGGTTCACTACTAACCCACCCCTTTAACCATAGTTACAACTTAAATTTCACCCTCCCTGCAAATCCCATCTTTATCATTAGCGTGAAACCCATCATCATTTTGTTCTCCACCACCATTACAATTTCATCACCATTGTTTCTTGTGAGATCAAATTCTTGGTTAAACCAGAGGAAATCCCGAGAAAACCGAAAGGATCACACAATTTTAAAGCATGGAACCGAAATCAGCCCTCCATTATTTACCAAAAAAAAGAAAAAGAAAAACCCTTCATTTCTATAACACGCCATTATCGATAAATCAATCCACCGCTGGGAAGTCGAATTCGAAAAGTTGAATCTCATTGAAATTCGTCGGAACTTGCTTCTTTCCTGTATTTTTGGTTGATTCTGTTGGGATGAAATGATATGATCGCGATTGACTTTAAAAAAGAAAAACACATAAGGACCAATGGACAGTTCTACAGGAAAGTATAGCAAAGAAGTTATATTCCCTATCAGTCTAGAGCTCCAAGGATGGCATCAACGACTTGGGTGGAGCTATCACCACCAAGGTCTTTTGTCCGGTACTTCCCCTCCGACAATAACATGTTTCACAGTAGTTTCTAATCGATCGGCAACGATGGAAATTTTGATCCATCTGCATTGTTTTGTAACCGGGGATGAGTAGAATTACAGAAACCCAAATAGAAGCTTTTTGGAGATGAGAGGGGTTTGTTGTCTTGTTGGGTATAGATCTGGATTGTAATCGGAGAAATTAGGACATGGAAGTTGCGGAAGTAGATGAGAGACCGTGAAATTAAGTTGTAACTATGGTTAAAGTGGAGGGTTAATAGTGGACCCCATAATCACTTATTAGCCAATAGGAAAAGATATAATGTTCACCCTCTTTTAGGGAGGGTGAGCAAACAAAATCATCACTCAGCAAAACAGATCATTTGAGGGTCCAATCCCCACTTGTCACAAACCCAATTGAGTCAACGTTGAGGTTCTTTTCTATCAATTCGATCAACTTGATTGTCAATAAGATTTAACAAAATATATTGAAATGTGTGAAAAAAGTATAGAAAAATAAAAATTACTCGGAAGTGTGTGTTTCTTTATCTTGTTCTTGCCTTATTATCAGCTTAGTGTGCTCTCAAAGAAATAGTATGACCATATTTGAACCCTCTCGGGGTGCAATTTCTATTAAGTCATCAATATTGTAGTTATCGACAAAAAAAGTCATCAACCTTTTGGAACCCCGAGGGGGTGCAATTTCTATTAAGTCATCAATCTTTTAGTTATCGATTTCTATTAAGTCATCAATATTGTTGTTATCGACAAAAAAAAGTCATCAACCTTTTGGATCCCCGAGGGGGTGCAATTTCTATTAAGTCATCAATCTTGTAGTTATCGATTTCTATTAAGTCATCAATATTGTTGTTATCGACAAAAAAAGTCATCAACATTTTTGAATCCCCGGGTGCAATTTCTATTAAGGTTGAGTTTTTTAAATGATTTTTTAGCACCTGGTGAACTCATTTGCTAAAATCATGGTTGATTTTAGCAATTGGGTTGCTAAAATATTTTGAAAAACTTAACCTAAGTCATCAATTTTGTAGTTATCGACAAAAAAAAGTCATCAACCTTTTTGAATCCCTCGGGTGCAAGTCATCAATCTTGTAGTTATCTATAAAGTCATCAATCTTGTAGTTATCGACAAAAAAAAAGTCATCAACCTTTCTCTATTTTTGGAAAATCACCCCCCCCCCAAGGTTATCGACAAAAATGCCATCCCTAAGGTTTTGCAAATGAGCCCTCTGCCGGTCTGCCCAAGGTTTTCATCTTTAATATTTGCAGTCCGCCAATTGCCCGTCAAGTGAACAGCAGATCTTGATGACATCACCCATCAAAGCAAGTTTACCCCTGCTTCCTTACTCCTTTTCTGTCTTGCAAAACATAACGGTTGTGTTCGTTTGATAGTTTAGTTTAGTTTAGTTTTGATGATGTGAAAAGATGTAATGAGTGGAGAGAGATAGAGAGAGAAATGAGGGTAATGATGATGTCATCAAAATTAAAACTAAACTAAAATTGGAAAACGAACACTGCCAACACTTTTTTTTTTGTCATTCATCATTCCTAATTTATTACATGGGGAGAGGGGGAATGAGACTTGATCCCGAAATACAGTGTAGAGCATCCAAGAACTCTACCGCATGAACTAGCCACAACTTACACACATATAACACTTTACCCCCTTAAATTCTTGAGTCGTGCTACAGTCACACCAAAATACACACCACAAACCACACAAGGCAGTGGGACCCACCTTTACTAACTCAAAAAATAAAAACCAAACTCCCCCGCACCTGTGTCTTCACGATCCAACCAAAGAAAGAGAGGAGTTTTCAACAAATGGGAAGAAAACCCACCGCCGCCGCCGACGTCCTCCACCACCGGCGGCCACCACAGTCCGCAGGCTGCAGCCACAACCACCACCACCTATCCTCCTCCATCCAAATTATCAAACTCACCCATTGTGGAGACAACTTAACCCCACCCCATCACCAAAGAATTGGATGGAGAAGTATTGTAGTACCTCCCTGATGAGACAAAAATGCGCAAATGAATGGGTGGGTAAGGTATTGACCACAAACAGGGGCGGACAAGGGGGTGTTTGGCCTCTGCACTCCCCCAAATTTTCTTCATATTTTCAGATTTTTTGGTAAAATTACTGAAGAGTGGTCCCCGCAACTTAGGCGAAAATTGCAATCTTACGTCCGCCACAGACCACAAATTGATTTCGTGCAGATCGGCATAAGAAATGTTGGACTTTTGATATGCTTTACATAGAACTAGCGTTAGACGGCGTGCGTTGCATCACGTAACGTAGCCGCGTGTTCATTGTTTTGATGTTTCAATTACTATTAGGAT
>CM029279.1:8881507-9070138 GCA_016920895.1 Vaccinium myrtillus
TAAGAAAACATGGCCAAAAACTTAGTAAGGAAGAAAATGAAAAACGTGTTCATCCAGGAAGAATTCAAACCTGGTTATTAGACCTACATATAGATGTATTTGTTTGGGAGCAAAAGTGTGAAAAGGGTGAACCCGCACAAGGGTATTGTGAGACTGTGTGTGTATAATTCCACCGCTTTGAATAAAATTATTATTGGAGTTGTGTCCAATTTAATCTCCACTTTCTATCAGTGGTATCAGAGCCCCAAGACTGGGACTAAAACATGACGCCCAATACGGGTCAGAAATCAAAATCATCAAAAATTGATTTTGATCCAAAAAACTGATGTACCTTAAGAAGACAAGTACATCACCAGCGCCATCGGTTAGAAGTGCTCGAATCAAAGTTTCACTTATAACCGTCCAAATGAGTTGAAATTTTGTGGAGCCCTTCGGAAATTTTTTGTAAGAATAATAATATTGGTTCGGATCACTCGTGTAGAACCTAAAAATGAGTGCCCAAACATGATCTGTGCATTTTCTGTACATAAACTTCTGTACCTGTAGCACTTTCCCTTTCGATGGGAACCTCACCAAACCGCCATTGACTTGCAAAACATCCACTTGCATTTCCTTCATTTAAAAACAGCCACTTGCATTACCTTCATTTAAAAACAAAAGGGTTGTGACTAGTGGGGTTAATTTGGACACTCCAATGATCTGTCTTGCCTACCGACTTGGAACACCTTTTTTTATGTAGAAGCGTGTTCGAACGGATCCAACTGTTATTTTCTCAGTTGATGTTACGATTTCTTTAAGAGGAATCCTGTTCACAGAAGTTGACTTCGTAAATATTTTAAGCACTGGGTCTAACCAACAAAACTGACCACAAAACTCACTAAAAAAACCAAAAATCTGAAAACCTCTCTCCTCCCCTCATCTCTCTCCCCAAACCCAATCCCCCTCCCTTCTGCCTTTTCCCGCCACCCACCACCTGTCCACCATTACACATGGAATCCGTGGTTTTATTCTCCATCTCTAATGGGGTTAATGTTTCTCTTCACTGTTTGCCGACACAGAAGCTTGAATCTCGTCCTTGGTTTCAACTTTCAACACAGAAGCTTCAATGTTTGATCCTTTTCTGATCTTGCATTGATTTTGTGCATTGATTTTGTATATCTACACACTTGTATATAAAGAGCCATGGATGGTCGCTTGCCACTTGAGCTACATGAGAAAAATGCCCCTCATGTGGTTGTTGAGTGATCTATGTTGTGAAGGGGCATTATCGCCATTTTCTTGCCTAGAACTTAAAAAGGTAAACAAAAACACATTACATAAAGGTACAAAACCTCCATAAAATCGGGCTTATATATATCAAAAGTGATAGGTACACACCCATCTCAACCACTCTCCACCACACCCTCTCTCACATGTGCGGTGGGTCCCACCCGGTGGGTCCCAGTGGACCCCACCACACATGTGAGAGAGGGTGTGGTGGAGAGTGGTTGAGAGGGTATGTACCTATCACTATATATATCTAGAGACCCACGAAAAACACGGTAAAAGTACAAAACCTTCATATAAAATCGTGGAATTCATTCTTTGGATGGCTCCAAATGTCCTATCCATGTTTGAAGGCTTTTTGCAGCTATATTTTGTAGATTTTCCTATTCATGTTTTAAGGCTTTTGGCATTCATATTTTGTGCCTTTTTGCAACAAGATCCCACGAATTAAGGGATCTTTTTTTGTACCAATGTGATGGTAGCTTTGTGGAGAAGAAAACAAGTACAAAACTCCTTCATTTTCGCTCATTTGAGACGTACTCTTCCAGTGTCAATGAACCAAAAGGTAATCTTTCCTTCTTTCATCCCCATCAACACGCGCGCACACACACAGACTCTCTCTCTCTCTCTCTCTCTCTCTCTCTCTCTCTCTCTCTCATAAATGAAGAACCAGGGTCTCTCTCTATCTCTCTACACTCCGATTTGTTGGTAAGCAACTAAATAGGGCTTTTTTTCCTTTCAATGTTTACCCACATTTGCAGATATTTCAAGGCGGTATTTTGTATGCTTTTGAGTTCCCATTCTCAGTGCCCAAACAGAAGGTTTGGGTTGCTTTTATGATTGGTTCTTTTGGGTCCATCAAGTTTGGAGTTTTTCGTTGGAAATGGAAATTTTGGAAATTAATCAATTGGTAAGCTTCTTTTAATAGGTTTCACATGATAATCATTGTTAAGGGCTTCCATTTTCAAAAGCTCATAGGAAAGTATAAGGCTTAACTTATCCTTCTTCAATTTTGATTCATTTGTTCAGACTGTATAGGTATATTCCTTTTCTTACTCTATGTTGTTACATGAGTACCTCGGAGGTGGAATGTGTAAGGTGTTTTTCACAATCGTAGATTATTATTGTGATTTTTAGCATTCATTCATAAACTTCCATTCTATTGTGATTTTTCTCTAATGTTTTAGTTTCTTTTCTTTGTTTTGTTTCCAGGTTGACTCCAACAAATACCATTATGCTAAAGAAATGAAGTTATAGCCCCATAAACGTAAAAAGAAAATTCAGTTGGAATCTTAATGGCTTTCGATCTTTTATTCTTCTCCATGTTTATAGTATCACACTTTGTTTTCCCCATGAATATTGGCATCCTATTCATTATTAGAGTCCACAATATAAAATATATTGTTAAATTCAATGTTGCCTCTGGGTATAAAAGATAGATGTAGAGAAAAGAGAGCAGGTTGTGAGAGTGACAGAAAGATAGGAAGGTGTGAGTTGTGTGTGAGAGTCTTGAGTTACACAATTTTTTTAAGTTGTACTCCATAAGAAATTAGTGAGTCACGTTTTGTGTCAACTCTCTGTCTGCATTCAGGAATGAACTCCCGTACATTTTTCTTGTTATTCAATTGATTTGATTATGAATAACCATCCTAATAGTAATTGAAACATCAAAAACAATGAACACGCGGCTACGTGCAACGCACGTCGTCTAACGCTAGTTCTAAGTAAAGCATATCAAAAGTCCAACATTTCTTATGCCGATCTGCACGAAATCAATTTGTGGTCTGTGGCGGACGCAAGATTGCAATTTTCGCCTAAGTTGCGGGGACCACTCTTCATAATTTTACCAAAAAATCTAAAAATATGAAGAAAATTTAGGGGGAGTGCAGAGGCCAAACACCCCCTTGTCCGCCCATGTTTGTGGTCAATACCTAACCCACCCATTCATTTGCGCATTTTTGTCTCATCAGGGAGGTACTACAATACTTCTCCATCCAATTCTTTGGTGATGGGGTGGGGTTAAGTTGTCTCCACAATGGGTGAGTTTGATAATTTGGATGGAGGAGGATAGGTGGTGGTGGTTGTGGCTGCAGCCTGCAGGCTGTGGTGGCCGCCGGTGGTGGAGGACGTCGGCGGCGGCGGTGGGTTTTCTTCCCATTTGTTGAAAACTCCTCTCTTTCTTTGGTTGGATCGTGAAGACACAGGTGCGGGGGAGTTTGGTTTTTATTTTTTGAGTTAGTAAAGGTGGGTCCCACTGCCTTGTGTGGTTTGTGGTGTGTATTTTGGTGTGACTGTAGCACGACTCAAGAATTTAAGGGGGTAAAGTGTTATATGTGTGCAAGTTGTGGCTAGTTCATGCGGTAGAGTTCTTGGATGCTCTACACTGTATTTCGGGATCAAGTCTCATTCCCCCTCTCCCCATGTAATAAATTAGGAATGACGAATGACAAAAAAAAAAGTGTTGGCAGTGTTCGTTTTCCAATTTTAGTTTAGTTTTAATTTTGATGACATCATCATTACCCTCATTTCTCTCTCTATCTCTCTCCACTCATTACATCTTTTCACGTCATCAAAACTAAACTAAACTAAACTAAACTATCAAACGAACACAACCGTTATGTTTTGCAAGACAGAAAAGGAGTAAGGAAGCAGGGGTAAACTTGCTTTGATGGGTGATGTCATCAAGATCTGTTGTTCACTTGACGGGCAATTGGCGGACTGCAAATATTAAAGATGAAAACCTTGGGCAGGCCGGCAGAGGGCTCATTTGCAAAACCTTAGGGATGGCATTTTTGTCGATAACCTTGGGGGGGGGTGATTTCCCAAAAATAGAGAAAGGTTGATGACTTTTTTTTTGTCGATAACTACAAGATTGATGACTTTATGGATAACTACAAGATTGATGACTTGCACCCGAGGGATTCAAAAAGGTTGATGACTTTTTTTTGTCGATAACTACAAAATTGATGACTTAGGTTAAGTTTTTCAAAATATTTTAGCAACCCAATTGCTAAAATCAACCATGATTTTAGTAAATGAGTTCACCAGGTGCTAAAAAATCATTTAAAAAACTCAACCTTAATAGAAATTGCACCCGGGGATTCAAAAATGTTGATGACTTTTTTTGTCGATAACAACAATATTGATGACTTAATAGAAATCGATAACTACAAGATTGATGACTTAATAGAAATTGCACCCCCTCGGGGTTCCAAAAGGTGGATGACTTTTTTTGTCGATAACAACAATATTGATGACTTAATAGAAATCGATAACTACAAGATTGATGACTTAATAGAAATTGCACCCCCTCGGGTTTCCAAAAGGTTGATGACTTTTTTTGTCGATAACTACAATATTGATGACTTAATAGAAATTGCACCCCGAGAGGGTTCAAATATGGTCATACTATTTCTTTGAGAGCACACTAAGCTGATAATAAGGCAAGAACAAGATAAAGAAACACACACTTCCGAGTAATTTTTATTTTTCTATACTTTTTTCACACATTTCAATATATTTTGTTAAATCTTATTGACAATCAGGTTGATCGAATTGATAGAAAAGAACCTCAACGTTGACTCAATTGGGTTTGTGACAAGTGGGGATTGGACCCTCAAATGATCTGTTTTGCTGAGTGCAATTTTGTTCACCCTCCCTAAAAGAGGGTGAACATTATCCTCTTTCCTATTGGCTAATAAGTGATTATGGGGTCCACTATTAACCCTCCACTTTAACCATAGTTACAACTTAATTTCACGGTCTCTCATCTACTTCCGCAACTTCCATGTCCTAATTTCTCCGATTACAATCCAGATCTATACCCAACAAGACAACAAACCCCTCTCATCTCCAAAAAGCTTCTATTTGGGTTTCTGTAATTCTACTCATCCCCGGTTACAAAACAATGCAGATGGATCAAAATTTCCATCGTTTGCCGATCGATTAGAAACTACTGTGAAACATGTTATTGTCGGAGGGGAAGTACCGGACAAAAGACCTTGGTGGTGATAGCTCCACCCAAGTCGTTGATGCCGTCCTTGGAGCTCTAGACTGATAGGGAATATAACTTCTTTGCTATACTTTCCTGTAGAACTGTCCATTGGTCCTTATGTGTTTTTCTTTTTTAAAGTCAATCGCGATCATATCATTTCATCCCAACAGAATCAACCAAAAATACAGGAAAGAAGCAAGTTCCGACGAATTTCAATGAGATTCAACTTTTCGAATTCGAGTTGTAGAGGCCAACCGTTCATAAACTAATTGAAATATAATGATATATTTCATGAATTTGTCTTTGAAAAGAGAATTTATAATTTAGCAAGTGAAAAGAAACTTAGGGTATCGGATCCACCACTAACCCTATAATTAATGGTTTAAGATATTTTGTACTATTCTCGTGCCTATGCATATTAATTAATGCGATAATGATGTATTTAAGCTACAAGCCAAAGTACAATCTTTTTGAAATTCAAGTATAAGTGAGTTACAAATAAGCCAACTTAGATGGGCACGGATTTAATTTATATGCTACATTAACACTAAAGGTCATAGTCACAACCCGTGTTATCTTAAGCAAAGCGTAATTTTAACTCACTATATATTTGGTAGCTTGAAAACAAGTGCATAAACCTTTGTATTTAAAATAAAAACCTCTTACACCGGATATTACACTGAGATTTATTTGAACAAAGTCTGGATTATACAATCACCATGCATGTAACATTGAACCAATCAAAAACAGTAAAATAAACAAAGTAGCAAAACTAAGACTTATCTACACCCTAGTCCCGGACGAACTGCCAAGCACAAAAACAACACAAAGAAGACTAAATAACATATACATATGTGTTTATCAAATACTAACCATGTACACAGCTGTTGCAAAATAATGGGATCCCATTTTTAATAACTTGGTGTATAATCCATTTGACTGAATTGTACTGGTCTATTAGTAGAGGGTCTAAATTGAACGGAACTTGTATCGACAGACCCAACACGGGAAATGATAATTAATGCGGGGGAGAATTGAAACCCTAACCCAAAGTTTTCTAAGCCGATTAAATAGTAAGGGGATAAGATAGTAATGAGTATTATTTAGTAAGGGTGGACCCACAGTGATGTGACATTTATGAAGGGGGGATTAAATAGTATGTGGTTTGGATGAATTTGTGATAAAGGGGGATAAAGTTGGGTGGATGATGTAAAAACTTGACAAATGACTTACTTGCCCTTGTACAATCATATTAGATTTTATGATAAAATAAATACATAAACACAATACTAATTAAATTAATTATATTTTTCAATAAATAGTTCCTTTTATTAATTATATCTAAAATTAAAATATTTAGTTATTAATATTTCAAAGTTTTTTTTGTTTTTTTTTCCTTTCTAATTATACGTTTTTAATAATAATAAATAACTAATTAGTAATTTTTATGTTATTCCCCAACAATGTCAAATTCTAAAATATAAAAAAATTTAAAATTTTTTTTGTATCGAATTAAATATCTCAATTTTTAGTTTAATTTGGTACAAAAAAGTAAAAAAATTAATGTGAAAATACTTTATTTTTTGATCCGAAGGATATTGCAAAGCAAGCCAACAATGTCAAATTCTAAAGTATAAAATTTTTCAAATTTTTTTGTATCAAATTAAAGAAAATTTGGTGCAAAAAAAATTAAAAAATTATGCACAAAAGTACTTCATTTTTTTTTCCAAAGGAAATCGCAAGGCTTCATAAAATGTCTCCAATGCAATTCGGTTTCTTATTAAAAACGTTCTCTGGAAACCAAATGAAGAGAAGTGGGATAAGTGGGGGTACAAGGGTAATTTCGTAGGGGGTATGAGGGGGTATAAATTAGTAATAGGGGGGTGCTGCAACCCCCTTCCAATCCCCAACCCTCCAAGCTCCATCAGTCACCTATACACCTTCCCCTTGTCCCACACAACCACCTTGGCAAAACACAAAACTCAATCTATGCTTTGTACAGAAGGGTCTCCAATCATCACATCTTCCTTGGGAACTCCCTATCAAGAAAAATACTGCCAAAACCTCCTTAATCTCCTTCAACAAGCAAAGCCTCGAAAAAGACCCTATTACGATGCCTCGAATAGCCCACAACACACACCGATTCAATGATACCCAATTTTTACCACCTTCACCAATTCGAACCCCGATCATTTCTAACACATTTTCATCGTCCCCAAACACCCACACAACATTGTAACACGTATTCCTACCATTTACTTAACCCCCGGTACACCGAGATATACACATCCACATAATACTTAGAAAGAAACATATTTTAAAACATTAATCAACTCATTCACATTAATTAAAATGAATAAAAGACAAAAGAATTTCATGGAAATTCTGGGTCTTTACACTTGAACTCCTCACTTAATGGATGGATGGGGTATATGGTGCGTACTAAATTGGCAACCACCCCTGTAACGGCCCGAAAATTTGGTACGTTAATAAATAAATTTCATAATTTATTTAAATAAAAATGTCAACTTCATTAAAATATCAGAGAGTACATACATTTTTTGTCGAAAAACTAAAAGTGAACCAACTTATTACAACTGAAACGAATTAAATTCTAACAGTCTAACAAACTTAAACATTTACTAAAAGTTCAACTGAAATAAAAGATAGAGCCATCTAGCTAAATTCCTACTGATAAAGTCACGGGTCCGCCACTTGTTCCCCTCCTAGCTGCTTCATCGCCTCGAATTCAACAGGCGGCTTTTCCTCTCCTTCTAAACCTAGCGTTGGGGACGCTAGGGCCACAAAAGTAGCACCGTGAGTGATAAAAATACACTCAATAGGGTACCGAAACTACCCCTTTACAAAAGATTACTCATGCAACAGTCAAACATATAAAACATAAATTTTAAAGCACAGGATAGGATAGCCCGATTATCACAACATGTCTCAAAAATAGTGGATTCGGTAGATTCAAAATTCTCATCATCAATCTCAAGGACTTCACAACCCAAACCATAAGGCTATCCGATATCGGTTCCCATCCACAATATGAACAATCTATTGGGCTCCCGTACACCATGCCTAAGATCTCCAGGCCCATGGCACGGCTCAATACCCCTGGGAATATATTGCGATAATTGGCTCAAGACCCATATCGGATACAACGTCTCATCCTCACATTCATCTTTTAACCGTTTATTTAATTAATCACAATAATTAATTAACACATGATAAAGGGTTTAATATTACCAGTAAGCCAAACCATCACATGCGTCTAATTACAGCTTGTAACTTAAAGTTTAATAATGAAATCGAATAACACATGCCAAACACGTTAGTTATCTTTCCAGTCACTAAAAATAGTAAACGGGTTCCAAAAATCACAAACTTGTACAGTAAAATAGTTCATCAAATTTAACACAAGTTCACTGTTTTGAGCGAAGCCTAAATCCAATCCTAAACAGAGCAAATTAAACAGTGTTTTAAGTCAAACAGTGAATCTGTCCCGAAACTGTGTAGTTCAGACAACTTTGAAAAATGCTAACTAATTCTACGAATCTCGGATTGAGACGAGTTCTATAGGAACGTTTCTTAATTTTTTGAGATCTACAACTCTTTAGTTATGAGTTTTCCTCGGTTCTGACCCAAAATGGCCCGAATATTTTAAAAATAGAACTGTACACATGCTTCACATATTTTTACTTTTCACACAACTCCAACCACACGATTCATTAACGATTCAATTTCCGCCGAAATTACACCAAACTATAACTTAATCACCCCACAGCACATGATATAAACACGAATTACGTAAACAGTATTCCTACGTAAAAGTTAAGTTTCGAAAACCCTACCTTTCTTCCGACGTTTCAAGCTTAACACAGATTTTTGAACGTGCGAAAAAGTTAACCACCACGATAAAAAGAATCTGCATTAGACGGACAAATTAAACATGAGAGTTGAAGAATTTTCAAGTATTAATGGGTTTCGTTTTTAAGAAATGTATACATACACTGTTGATACATGCACGCATATAGAAAGGAGAGAGAGAGAGAGAGAGAGAGAGAGAGAGAGAGAGAGAGAGAGAGAGAGAGCTAATTGGGGAACTGAACTTGGGCGATAAGGAGGGAGAGAATATAGCGGTGGAGGGATTGTCATATCACGGGAAACAGAATTGGAAAATGACTTATTCCATTTTCTTTGGTTAGTCATTTTCCGTCGATTGATGTAAGGAAAATATTTTACCTATAATTTGTCCAACCAAACACCAGAAAATGGGTAAAATATTTTACAGGAAAATATTTTACGCTCAAACAAACGGATCCTATGTTACAATAGGGTTTTAGTCCATACGGGATTTTATCTCAACTTTAATTGATTCCCTAGTACTAGTGCACAATAAGATTGATTCGTTCGAATAATTGGTCAATTGAGTCGGATATCAAGCTATCGAAAAAAGTTAAACCTAAATTGGGTCCTCCGCTAGCGAAGAATGAAATTAGTTCCTGAATTAGCCGGTCACGCATGTGGAGTTCAATCAACATGCTTTAAGGCATCTCCGTGATTGGTGTGTCCAATGACATGTGACAAAGCTTCAAGTACTTATATCAATTATGTTGAGGGGAATGCTACAATTTACACTCTCTACTTTAGCGACTGTTATGTCTATGCTTGATGAATGTTACGCCTCACTAGGTGAAATATTGCGGCTAGTTACGCTTTTTTGTGGTTAGGGACGTATACGCATGATATGCACTTTGTAGGAGTTAAGTCTATTGCAGTAAAAAGTTACACCTCTTTTGTTGAAACGTTACGCCTCTTTATGGTGAAATATTATGCCTATTTTTTTATCGATCTGAGGATCCTCTAGTGCAGAGCCGCATTGCAATTTTGTAGTGTGGCATCCGAGCCATTGATCTCGGTAATAATTAAACGGCTTGGATTTCATCACAGCAATGGACGGCTCAGATAATACAAGTACCGAAATAAAATCATGCCCATTGATTATGCGATCAACGACTCAAATGCCGTCCTACAGAATCCCTGATTCCCTTTTTTATTCTAAATGTTACACCTCTGTGGTTAAAACTTTAGGTTGTTTTGTAGTAAATGTTACATAGATTTACTTTGACCCATTAAACTGTATTAAACACCGACATTTATTTTCTTCGACAAGTACGACCTAGAATTGGTAATACATTTAAGTTGTCATGTATTCCATCACATGGATTCAGGGCATTTCCAATGCATTGTTTTTCCTTTAAATGAAGAACGGAAGTGACATATCAAGGGAAAATTTTGTAATTTATGTCATCTTTTGCTCAAAAAATTATACTTTTTTGAGGGACCCATCCTCTTTTTTGGAGAATTGGTTCTTCAAATCTATTTTGGTTATTCAAATTTGAAGAACTAAAAGTAGATTTGAAGAATGGATGTGACAAAAAGGAGGATGGGTCCCTCCAAAAGGTACAATTTTTTTAAGAAAATGAGGTATAAATTACAAAATCTCATCTTGATATGTCACTTCCGTTCTTCATTTTAAAGATTGGTAGGAGATGCTCTGAAACGCCTTACAAAGTACTTAAAAGTGCTGTCACCAAATAGAGTCATTACCACCTTTGAGAATCTCATGCATGTGCTTTTACATATTGTGCTTCTTATTAATTGCTTTTACATATTGTCACCAAATAGCCTCTTATTAGTAATTGTTTTTGTTCCTTTTTGCAACAAGAAGTTGGTGGTTTCCGGAGCCAGAGGAGGGCCAGTAGAGGCGGTCGCCCCTGCAAGAAAAAAAAAACCTCTCTATATTATATAGAAAAATAATAATAATTTCCCTATGAATTATATCAAGCCGCTTCGAAAGTATTTTGGGGAAAAAAATTCGCCCCTAGGTAGTTAAATTTCTGGCCCCGTCCCTAGTACGTAGTTCCTTCTGCTGATGCTTGAAATAATTAATCACAACTGCTTAATTATCCTGCGGCTGGCCTGGATCTCTCAACTTAATTTTTTCCTAGTCCAAGAAATAATATAGCATATAAAACCAAGAGATGACTGAAGCCCTATTTGGTTTATGTATATAAAACCAAGTTATTATTCAAAATAAAATCTTGCTAAAAATGAGGGACAAAATCAAAGAAATTCCATGTCATTATCAATCATGGAACCATTGATGTGATGAATAAGGTTTATTGCATGTGACTTAGGAATGTCCACAAGTTTGGGGAAATGCTGGAAATTAAGAATGGAACAAGTGCATGCTCCAATTTTAGTGTTAGTAGTCTATCCGGGACTTTGTCCTGAATTTAAATGGTTCCCTTATTAGGGACGGGAATTTTCCGAAAAATAAGTCGAGGTGCGAGTAAGTTAGCTAGATTTGACACTCTGTGCTGTCAAAAAAAAAAAAACATCTCGCCTGAAAAATATCTTCTTTTTAATATTCTCGATGAACAATTGATTGCGGCCCTTTTGCTTCATTTACATGCTCTTCCATTTGCTTCATCAATAAATCCAATTATTTAAGGGGTGTTTGAGAGCATCATTTTTAGCTTTTCATTTTTCACTTTTTTGACTTTTTTTTGGTAATGGTCAGAATGTATTTTGAATTTGATAGGAATGTTTGGGAGAAATGTGCAGAATGCATTTTGTAATAGGAGTAGTGTTTAGGAGATACGTGCAAAATATATTTTATAGGTCTTTTTCTTAATCAAAAGGGGAGAAGTGGAAAATGAGAAGTAGAAAAGCTCGTCGCAGCCTACTTTTTTTTTTCTCTCTAATATAAAATTTTGAAAATGAGTTTTAGCTTAATGCGTTTTGGGTTTGAGCAACCACAAATACCCAAAACCCAAAAATGAAAATCTGAAAATGCGAAAATGAGTCGGCCAAACAGGCCCTTAATCTTGGTTAGTTAAGAGTATTAAGAAAACAGCTGAATTTTACTGCAAATGTTGCATCCGTTAGATGTGGCATTTTTCTAGGTGCTAATGGGTTTTTGAATAATTTTACTGTTTTGTAAATCATTTACCTCGTGAATTTTGTTCTGAAACTATTTAGCACAGTTGCCGCTCAATGCAGGGGGTGTTTCATTAAAGAAGTTTTTAGAATAAATTAGTTTGTGAATGTGTGGGACCATACATGGGGCATAGTGTGTGCTGTAAAAAAAATGCCCCTTTTAATTTCAAATGATCCTGAATATCCAAATATAGCATGAAATCTTCTTTGGAATTAAGTTTTGTGTGCCTGTTTTAAGAAGATATATATGCTTTGATGAAGAAATCTGATAGTGGGGCTTCCACTTGTTGTACAGTTCTTTACCACATGCATGAACTTTTACATTTTGTGGTTAATTAAGGACTAAGAATTCCTGTCCCTTTGACTCAAAATCATTGGACCAAACTAATCATTTTTATTGTTTCAGAAACTAACTTAAGTCAGAAACTAGTTTAAGTTGACTTTTTGAATTAATGTTTGTAAAAGAATGACATGTCTCGCAAAGATCAATAAGTCAGTTTATAAGTTAGTTTGGGAATAAGTCAAATTCTTAAACAACTTGAACCGATAAACAAGCTAAACAAGTCAAGTCGAAGTGTTAATTAATTGTTTAAGTTTAGTGTGAAAACTCAATGAGTCTTCAAAAAAATTGTTCAAAGTTAGCAATGATACCTGTGATCTCAAATGAGTCATTGAGTTTTAATCGAGTCTAACACGAGCCAATTGCAAGTAACTTGAATTTTTAATACATCACAAAATTAAACGAGTCAAGTAGTAGATTGGTAAGAGCTTGGTTTGAAAGCTTAACGATCTTTCAAAGAATATTCAAGCTTGTTTTTGTTGATGTAATAATACATTGAACAAGATCACTCAAGTAGGGATAGCAATTTCATCCGACCCGTTCGAATCCGATCCGATCCCCGATCCGAATGGATCGGCGTTTTGGAGATCCGTTCGGGGATCGGGTAGGATATGGGGATTTTTTTTAAAACAATTTGGGGATCGGGTAGGATGCGGGGATAGGTGTCAAATGCCCAATCCGATCCGATCCCGCCCGCCCCAAATCCTACCCGATCCGTCCCAATCCCCGTTTTTATTTATAATAATAATAATAATAATAAAATATATTTAGGGTTTGAGGTACCAAGAAAAGTAACCTGACATAGTGTTGTTGTTAGCTTTACTACCTGTTTGGTGTTTTTTTTATGACTATACTATGAACTGGTGTTGCTTAAAGTCTGTTTCTCTTCATGATATTTTGTTGTAATGTTGTTGGCTAATGAGTCATATCCCTTTTTGTTGCCTCTAATTTCATGAGTCATGATAAAGTCTTTTTAGTACTACTGTGGATTGGAAATTTGGAATTTAGATGCTCTTACGGAATGAATATCTTTTTTTTTTTTTTTTTTTTTTTTTTTTGATATTTGATATGATGAATTATGGAATATTGATAAATTCCCGAATCCTTTTGATCCCGTTCCCGTTTAGAGCGGGGATGGAGGGGAGAAAATAATCCCATTGGGGATCGGGCGGGGAAGGGGCTTGGGGAGGGATTGGGGACGGGGATAGAAGTCTCCATGGCCCCGCCCGTCCCCATTGCCAACCCTAAAAAAAGAAAAAAAAAAAAAAAAAAAAAAAGGATATGTTAAGATCCAATTCTTGCAATTATGATACTGGGCTTTCAGGTTTTGTATAAGCACATTACAGATCCAAATGAGACCAAGAAATGGGGCATATTTGGGCCTAATGAGACCAAGAAATGGGTTAGAAACAGACCTAGCAATTATGAGGCATAGTGGGGCCAAATGGGTTCGTTACTTATATGCAAATCCATTAATCCAAGTTTCATGATAGCCCAATGAAAGGCCCTTTCAAGAGGAATTTAACCAACACACTAGAAAATTAAAAAATGCAAGTAAGAAATTAGATGGAGAGTGGACTTGCTAACTTATTGGTTTAATCAGTAACTTGTTTTTCTCGTTACTGAAACTTTTTTAAGTTCTTAGAAAAAAATTAAAACTTTTGGATCTATCTTGATGAGAGTAATCAGAAAATGAAAAAAAAAAAAAAAAAATAAAAAATTTTAGAAAAGAAAGGAAAAAACTATGGCAAATGGGACCTTAATTAAAAAAATCATCTGTATTTTATATTACCGTTGTTTAAAGTTGCTTTGGGGAAAGTTTAAAATTTAGGTAAAAATAAAAATCAAATGGGACCTTAGATAGAAAATCTCAGAGCAATTGATATCAAGTTCAATTGATATTAAAGTAATTTTTAGCTAATCTCCTTGAATTGAATTTTTTGGGGTTTTTTTATAAAAAAAAATTAGTTTAAGTCTTTCGTAATGAACTAGAGACGAGGGTTTTAGGATATAAAACTAAGTATAAATCAAAATGCAACACTTAGTTTTATTAATTGTCAACAACAGATGTGTAAATGAACCGAGCCAAACCGAACTTAGTAGAGCTCAAGCTCGGCTCACTTAGTAAACAAGTCAAAAAGTGAGCTCGAGCTCGGCTTGTTCATAAATGAGTCAAGCCCTTAACAAGCCAAGCCAAGTTAATTTCCTTAACGAGCCTCCTTAAATGAGCCTAGCTTATATATGAACGAGCTGAGTTTTACCGATCTCGTTTACTAAACGAGCCTAAAACTCGAGTTCTAGCTTAGCTCCATTACAAAATGAGCAGAGATGAGCCTTTAGGGTTTGTTTGGAACTTGTGGAAAAGAAGAAAAATGAAAGCAAAATTTAAAACTCTCTCCCCCATTGTTTGGAGGAAAAGAATACATAAAATAAAAAATTCAAGTCTTGTACACAGTTAAATTTTCCTCCCATTTTCCTTTCATCTCCCTCCCATTTTCTTTTCTTTTCTTTGCTGTCATTTTCGCTAAGTTCTAAATACAACGTTAATCAGGAAAATTAACACCATTTAGAGTACCTTAACTAGGAGTAGGGGTGCTCACAGTCCGGATTGGCATGAATCCAATCCTAATCCATCGAGTCACGGCTTTTTGAAAGTAAAATCCGTGTCAGATCCAAAAGTCTCACGGTTGGTTTCAATCTGATCCACGAGTCACGGATCGGTTCCGGATTTGTCCACGGATTTTTAACTTAAAAAAAAAATCATCAACTCATTCAAAAACCCAAACTCAACATTGAAACAAACACTTCAGTAGTATAGTTTGAAGATGAGAATATAAAGCACCAAGAACAGAGAGAAAGAGCAGACACTGGAAAGAAATAACGAAAGCTTATTAAACATTCTAACAAATTAATTGAACAAATCTAAACTTGAACATTATGGAATCAAAATAGATAGCCAAAAAACAAACCCCAAAATTCATTTCGGAATTCCAAACATAGTAGGTTATAAATCTGAGTTTGAACATCGTAAAGTGTAGACATTAAACTTGTTAAACATGCCAACAAACACATCTAAATAGATAGTCACAAACACAAATTAACAATATTTATAGAAGTGGTAAAATTATTTATCTATATATATATAAAAAAAAAATCTCACGGTCCGGATCGGTTAATCCACGGTCTCAAAATCAAAATCTGTGTCCGGACTGCAAGTCACGTTTTTTTATTTTTTAAATCCCTGTCCGTACTATTAATCTACGGTTAAAATCCAAAATGTGCGGATCGATTTGGTCCGGATAAGATTCACGGTTCACCGATTTTTTTGAGTAGCCCTAACTAGGAGGGGGAATCAAGGAAATAGTTTCAAAAGCAAGGGAAGACAATTCTTTTTAAGAAACCTCAGGGGAGGATGTTTGCATTTTTGAAAAACCTTGGGGGCATTAACTGAAATTTGCCCTTCTTCAAATACAGGAAGCAGACAAAAGAAAAAACAACAAATGGAGTTCGTTCGTAGTAGTACTAGGGTTCTTGAATCAGTGGCGAGAAATGGTTTGGGTTCGGTTCGGCGCCTCAGCAATTCATTGATTTCTCCAATCACGTCATTCGTAAGGAGGCTGGTTGGAGTACCGAATTCACAAATCAAAGCCACACTGGACGCTGAATCGGACAATCATTTGACCCTCAAAAGCTTGGAATTTTCATGGGATGCCCTCCTTTCTTCTCTCTCCGCTTCATCTCCTCACAAGGCTCATCTGGTAACTTTGCAATTTTGATTTGTTTTGCTTTGTAGACTGTAGTCAGGCTTAAATGCATTCGTTTCTCTACGAACAGCTTGGTTTGTATATCTATTGAAGTTCAAATCAATGCTTATGGTGATAATTAGAGCTGCAAATGAGCTGAGCCTATCGGAATCTTAAAATGTTCAAGTTTGTTTGTCTCCAGCTCGGACTTGAATGAAATTCTCAAAAGCCGAGCTTGCTTAGTCTTGATTTGAACTCGAGCTTTTCACGAGCCTTAACAAACAATATCATACCTTTAAGCTAGCATACGGGTGCAAATAGAGCATTCATTTTATTGCTCTTTTCGGTATAAAATTAGTTACTATGCCAAAAAAATTGCTTTATGAAAAGTGAAGTCGTGTCAATAGAGAAAAAGTTTTTCTTCGGTTGGTAATGTAGTTTAGTTTTGCTAGGAAGTAATGTTCACTTGGTAGACAATATTATGGCATATAACAAGCCACTGTTTACCTTGGTTTAGCTTGAGCAAGCAACCACTGCATGCCAAGATGACATCTGAATTCACTTGTCATTTAATTGGATGATCAGTTTCTACTTCTACGGATTTTTTGTTTGCTTATCGATTATCAATTGTTAATGTAATTGGCTATTTCCGAATTTCGACAAACCATTGGAGTATGGAGTATTTTGTTTGGGTTTGAGGGTGGTAGTCTAGGATTGTGTCTAGATGCTCCCTTTCTTTTGTTGAAGCGTTGAGGAAAAGATGGTGCTCATGCCGGTGCTTCTTGGTTATTGAAAGGTAGATCATGCATTTAACATTGCAATTTAGTCTTAATGCTTAAATAAATACATGTTTTAAACTAGCTTAGCCCTTTGTTTAATCCTTACATTTTACTAGAAATATCTTTTTATTCTAAGGTATGTAGGAGGGAAGCGCTTTGGTAGCACCATAGCGCTTCTTGGATGCTTGGCTTAGTTAGCCTTGGGAAGCGCCGACGCGCCCTAGACGCGTTGTATCGCTCCTTAGGCTTAGGCGTGGGAAGCGCTAACATGCGCCCCAGGTGCGCCGTAGTGCTCCTTAGGCTTGGGAAGGGTTGACACGCGCCCCAGATGCGCCGCACCGCTCTAAACCATGCTTGCACCTATATAAACATCTTTTTCTCCTCATTAGATTAACACAATCAGATTTTATATAATCTAGAGAGAGAAAAATGCATTTAGTCTTTTGTTCTTGAGTGTTCTTTCTTGTGAAAATGATTTAAACCTTGTGTTTGATCATTTTCTTTTGCAATCTAGATTAATCTTCTAATACTCCACGGATTATATCTAGATTGATTATTTTCTTCAAAAACCTTCATTAAAAATCAAGTCTTTTATCTTGTATGGGTTCTTGATGCATTATATGATTTAAACCTTGTTTTTGATCATTTATTTTGTCAATCTAGATTAATCTTCTAATACTCCATAGATTACATCTAGATTGATTGTTTTTCACAAAAATCTTCATTTCTTATCATTTCATTCATATAATGGATATTGCCTTGGTTCCTACATGAGCCAGTTGGACCGGTGCCGAGTTGACTCGGAGATCAAGACGGGTGTGCTTGTGGAGTCCATGGAATCAAAGAGGGGCACGGGGTACTACATCAAGAATTGGAGCTAGGTGTCACAAGGGGCTTGTTGGGTAATTCCTAGTCTTGTTAATTTTTGTAAATCTTTTGATTTATGGAATTAGTAGGATTAGGCAGTGGTTTTATGCTTGGGGTGTTCAGACTTCCACGTAAATCTCCTTGTCTTGTCTCTTTACTTTAATTACTTAATTATCGCATATCTTTTAGTGATTGTTAAAATGGAATTTGGGTGATTGCATGTGCTAATTAGTGGTTAAATTTTTAGTTATCCCCCCCGCCCCCCGCGGGACATTGTCATGCTCTATATTATTTCATCAATGTCAAATGTTTTAGCTTGAAAATCTATTCGCTTAAATTATCATCCATGCCATACTGTCTCATCCATGCCATACTGTCTTTCCATAGCTCTTCCCAAGTTTCTTATGTCAAGGACTCAAGGTGGTTTGTCATTTTCCCCATAACAACAGTGCTGAGGTTTGTCTTTTCCCCATAACAACAGTGCAGATGAAACTTCGTGCAGACCTCTGTTAATATGCTGTTGGTTGCTCCATTTAGACAGGTGTTGGAATGGAGACTGGAGAAAATAGTGAAAGCGAAAGAAGGAAATCCTGGTTGTTACTCTGAGCTCATATCGATGTGTGGGAAGATAAAAAATATTCCACTGGCGATGCAAGTGTTTGCTGCAATGGAGGCCCATGGAATCAAACCGACGTGTAGCATTTTCAATGCACTTGTATCTGCTTGCTTCTCTTCAGGCAATCTAATAACAGCGTTAAGCTTATTTGAAGTAATGCATCACTCGGAGGCATATAAACCCAATTCTGACACTTACAATGCTTTCATTTTTGCATATGCAAACTTGGGTAATGAAAAGGCTATGGAATCTTGGTACTCAGCAAGAAAGGCAGCTGGATTTTCTGCTGATGTTCGAACATTTGAATCCCTCTTCTCTGGTTATGTCAAATCTAAAAATTTCGATGGCGTTGATTGATTTTATGAAGAAATGGCCTTGTCAGGAGTCAGACCTAATATACGCATATTAGAGATGGTGCTTTTGGGGCATTGCGAGCAAAGAAATCTGGCCAAAGTCAAAGAGTTTCTGAAATTTATATTGGGTGGCAGGTATTCTATAAATGTAACCATGGCTGAGAAGCTTGTAAGATTTTTTTATGATCTTGGGAAAGTTGAAGAGATGGAGGATCTGTTAGCAACTTTGATGAATTCCAATCATGATGTGGAAGTTTTGTCTTTGGTTCACTACGGGATTATAAGGTCATACGCTACGTTGGATCGATTGGACGTTGTGGAATACGCATTCGGGAGGATGTTGAGACAAGGAATATCGTTTAAATGCTCAGAGGATAACGATATGGTTATCCGTTTGTATTTTAGGCATGCGGCTTATGATAGGCTAGAAATGTTTTTTGGAATGTATAAAATGTTCTAATTACAAGCTCACAAGATCTAGTTTCGATATGTTGGTTGCTGGTTATAGAAGAGCTGGCTTGTCTGTGAAGTTGGATTTGGTTTTGAATGATATGAAACTGTTGGAATGGACCAAAAGCATTGTTTTGAGTTCTCCTTTGATACAGTTGGAATGGACCATTACACAGGCGCATGTTTGGATGCATTTTTTATGTGCATTTTTTTTGGTAAGATACTGAAGAAAATGGTAAGATTGAATAAAAAGCTCTTTTATTCACTTTTGCCCTTTTTATTTTTTTAAATGGCTTTTACTTCTCTTTTATTAAAAGTTTTTCTCAAGATGAAGAAATTGATAAACTTGTTTTTTCATATACTTGAAACCCTGTAAAAATTACTTGGAAACTCGTTTTGTTAAAAATAATTGACAAGATTTGAAATCTTTGTTCTTGATTATTTCTGAAGAAATTTGATTATTTTTTAAAATGTGCATGTTGTTCAGTTTTTGGATTATTCTGGAATATTTCATTTAAAAATGGTGAAATATGATCCATTATTTTTAAAAACTTGCATGCTGATGTCATTTTCAGCTGGTCCTAATTTGAGACGACATATACATGGTAGTTTTTGTTGTAATTTACGTCTAAATTATTTTCCTACCTTTTCCTCGCTATCTTGGTTGGTCTTGGTCTTGGTCTTGGTCTTGGTCTTGGTCTTGGTCTGGTGTTTGTTGGGCGTTTCTAAAAGGAGTTTCATGCTTTTTTCATGCAACAAAGTGTTCTTATAAACAAAAGGTTTTTGAAAGATTATATATATCGGAATAAACCAAACCAAATCTATCAAAAAAACATATATTTTCAATATGGATATTGGTACAATAATCATTTCGGTCTCCAATAAATCTCCATTTTAAATATAGTTTGACCCGCATCGTATTTAAATTAAAATGTGCTCTTTCGAATTTAATTAATAAATTCCTTTATTTGCTGTTAAAAAAAAGTGTAGTTTTTTCTAGTACAATGTTTGAATGTTTTAAATTGAACTTCCACCCCATGTCTTGGATAGGCATGTTGTTTTGAGTGCTTTCGTGGATAAGCCATATTTCATTCATTTATGTGCTATGTTTCTCTCGAACTGGAAATTAGGGTTCTTGCCAAATTAAAATCCGCAATTTTAAAATTAGAGTTTTTCCGATTTTCGTTTGATTTTCGAATTAAGGTAATAAATACTCTTATTAGAACTCGATTAGGGTTCCACGAATTTTCCCTAGTTTTATCGTTCTTTGTTTGGCGGCTTTTCCAAAGATTTTTTCCAAAACACTCAAGTGTATTAATTTAATTCCTAGCTTTGGATTGATGCTTTGAATCAAGTTTTTCCTTTCATATATAATTTTTAAAAATAAATAGGTTTATTATGTATTTATGTATAAATAATTTTACCACTTTCATAAATATTAAAATTTGAAATCCCATTTTTTTAGGGGCAAACCAGACATTTTGCCCTCCTCCATAAAATCAAAACCCTAACGACTTTACCCCTTTTGATTATTAATTTCAGAAATCAGATCTTTAGTAACAACAAATTTGTATTGGACTTTAAATCAATTTATAAATGCAAAACTAGTTGTTACCTAAATTTAGGATAAAAATTACAGATTCAGATTCGAAATTTTAGTCCTTTTTTTTTTTTACTGCTATTAAACGAGTCTTTGTTTTTTGGTATTCCACTATAACAGTTGTGAAGTGGAATTGTTTACAACTGCAATTCCAGGTCTAGTATATTATTACTTCCTCCATCCCCAAATTAAATTGAAATAGAGTTTTCCCTTTCAAACTATCCCTTAATAAGTGTGTGTTTAACATTTTTTGATCGAACAACAAAGTGGAGGGTGTATTTTCTATAAACAAAAGAAAAAATTCAAAGAAAGCCAACGATTGAATTATAGCCCGTCTCAGCACATGCAATTTAAACCAAACCCGATTATAGTATCTCACTTTATCCGAGAGGATCCGCTGGACAAACTTTGGGTTTTCGTAGTAACCTTAATTGTGAAATTCCTTTGGAGAGATTTGCAATCTTCACACTTTTAACTACGAAAAGAAAAAGGCACAATAGACAATTGTGACAAAATTTTGTTCACGGATTGGGTACCCAACATAAGAGTTACGAATAATCATTTAACGTGTCTCCAATATGTCCCATCTCCATTATTTTTAGGAAAATTTATCAAAATGGTCCCTCTAGTTTGACCCGTGTCTCGATTTGATCCCTCTAGTTTCAATTTCACTCTAATGAACCCTGTAGTTTCAATTTTGGTCGAATTAGGTCCAATCGATAATAGACGTTATCAAAGATGACGGAAATCCCATTTTGGGGCTTTTTTTAGCGGCAAACCAGACATTTTGCCCTCCCTCCATCCCAAAACCAAAACCCTAACGACTTTACCCCTTTCTGGGTTCTGCAGTATGGAACAAATCCAGAAATCAGATCCAATTTAGTAACTTCTCTAACAAATTCAAATCTGACCCTTAATTGGTACAAAAATCACAATAAATTCATTATAGATTCGATAAATGCAAAACCAGTTGGAGAACTTACCTAACATCTATGGGTATCCAGGATAAAAATTACAGATTCAGATTCGAAATGGTTTAGTCCTGGTAACATAGACAAGTTTCGTTTTTTGTACTGGAAACTGAGTCTGAGACAGCCTGATTTCGGAAAATCACCATAAATAGGATACTTAATATTTTTTTATGATTTTGCGTAACATGATCTAGTTTAACAGTTGTGAAGGACCCAAGGACAGTTCAAAAAAAAAAGGACCCAAGGATTTGAATATCGGCCGAGACGTCTCGTATCGGCCGATACGTACCGGTATTTTGAGGGTCCGATACGGATACAGGCCGATATAGCGGTGTGGGGAAAAATCGCACCCTGTCTCGGCCGATACCCGATACGTCTCGGTGTCTCGGCCGGTTCGGCATCTGTCTCGGCTGAGATGGGAAAAAAACAGAAAAAACAGAGCAGCAAACAGAGAGAAAATCTGTGGAAGTTTCAAGCTTTTTTATGAAACCTGAGCAAAATCCATTGGTGGTGCCAAAGATTTCTTCAAAAGAGAAGCATTTCCAAGTGGGTTTGAAGAGAGAGAGGAGGAATTTTTCGAGCTCTGGTCCAGGCTCTAGTCTTTTGAAGAAATCTTTTGAGGAACCATTTCCAAGCTCTGGTCCAGCAGCTATCTTTGAGAGGCTTCACTGTTGTCTTCATCGAGAGAGGAGGAGGAATTTTTCGAGAGAGCCAGATGGGAATTTTTCGAGCTCTGGTAAAGGTGAAATGGGGTTGAAATTTCTCCACAGAGAGAGAGAGAGATGGAAGTTAAAGACTTGGCTGTTCTGCACAAGAAAAGAAAAAGGAGAGGCAAATTGCACGGTGAAAATTGTAACACGTTTTCTTCTTGGGAATGCACGCAAGTAGAGGTTGAAATGAACTGAGCCGTTCGTAAACTATTCGGCGCCGATGGTACCCTATGTGCAAAATTCGTTAACAGTTCGATTTGGAAACTAAACGAATCAACCTCAACCTCAATTTTAAGCTCGTTTAATAAACGGCTAACTCAATTTTAATCGTAATATTCGGCCGATTAATATATATGTATATTCGGCTCGATTAGGCTCGCGAACTTGGAATATATGTATATCTCATAAGAATTTCCTATATAACCTTGGATATGTATAAACTTTTATATATACATAATGTAAACCAATAAGAGTATTATAAACTTAAATTTTACTAATATGTTTTTATAATTTTATACATGTATGAACTTATTTATGTACAAAATAGATTTTTTTTTTTTTGAAGTTCTAGACTTATATTAGAGCATAAATATCTAATATTTTTTCCTTGTTAAGGCTCGTGAACAAGTTCGAGTTCGACTCAAACCTAGGCATGTTCGGCTTGAGCTCGGCTCATCAAATTTTCATTGAGTTTGAGTTCGGCTCGAATTCGTTTAAAAATTTAATGAACGAACTTGAACATTCTAAAACTCGGCTCGATTCGGCTCGTTTACAGCCCCACAAGCAAGTCTGTGAATGCTGGGGGTGGGAAAATTATTCAGTGTGTGTTTGTCCTACACAATCAAGTACTATCAAAGCACCTTTACACCTACACGTGGACAAATTAAGCTATTAATTATGTAAAAAACTTGTTCCATTAGTTTTATACTATGTGCTTAGATTGGTTAAAATATGATTAATTAAGCTAATGAAAGAAAAAAAACAATGTACCATCAAGTTTTATACATATTGTTAATGATTTTAAAAAATTCACGGCCGAGACAGCCGATTCCCGCGACGTATCGCCGATACGTCCCGAGGCCGATACACCAATACCGCGACCGATACCGAGATTTAAAGGACGTTTCTCCAGATTACGACTGTAACTATGCGAAAAACGGGATAACAATAGATTGAAACTGCAGTCCGAAAAATCTGTGACATTCAAGTATGGTTTTGACCAATGGGGGTCTCGAATCTCGATTGGCTGTTGTTAGGTTCTGGCAGGGGTGATGTGACATAAGGGAAGAGTGGAGAATAACTTGGTGGTGTTCCATGATGGTGAGGCATAGCAATGAAGGTGGTGACATTAGTTGAACCAGTGATGCAAGGTGATGATTTAAGATGACCATGGAAGGAGCTATAAAAAAAAATAAAAATATTAGGGTTAGGATTATAAATTGGGGAAAAAGAAGGATGGGCAAAAAGTCTCTTTTGTCCCTCAAAAATGCCCCAAATTGATTTTTCCGTTATCTTTGATAACGTCTGTTATTGATTGGACCTAATTCGACCAAAATTGAAACTATAGGGTTCTTTAGAGTGAAATTGAAATTAGAGGGACCAAATCGAGACACGGGTCAAACTAGAAGGACCATTTTAATAAATTTCCCTTATTTTTAAAAACTTGTATGCTTAAAAATGATTCGCGTACACCACATGCACACCAGCACATCCCGATCGTCCAAAAGCTTTTTTCGACGTTTCAGATTTGAAATGAATTCTTACCGGTAAGAATTAACTCTTACCGGTAAGAATTTATTTCAAATCCGGACCATTGATTCCTGAAATGGACGATCAGGACGTGCTGGTGTGCATTTGGTGTGCGCGTATGTGGTGTGCGCGTAGAATTGTTCCTGATTTAATAGCCCTGTTGATCCTAATTTGAGACGACATGGTAGTTTTTTGTTGTAATTGACGTCTATACGTTTCCTACCTTTTCCTCGCTATCTTGATCTTGGTTGGTCTTGGTCTTGGTCTGGTGTTTGTTGGGCGTTTCTAAAAGGAGTTTCATGCTACTGCTCTTGTTCTACTCTACTGGTTTCTGTGATCTGGAATAACATATATACGCAGATAAACAAAACTCAATTACAGGGTTTCTGTGATCGGGAATAACCTATATCGGTCTGTATCGGACCGTATATCGGTCAATATCGGTATCGGTCCCTCGAAAAATCGATACGTATCGACCGATACATCGCGTATCGGCCGATATTTAAATTTATGCTCTTACCCTCCTTTTATTACGCTATCTCATTAATAAAATTCCTTTATTTGCTGTTAGAAAAAATGTACTTTTGTGCAACTTAGGTTTGAGGCATGCTTTCGCTGTAAATTGACCTTCCACCCCATGTCTTGGATAGGCATGTAGTTTTGAGGCATGCTTTCGTGGATGGGCCATATTTCATTCAATTATGTGCTATGTTCTGCTATGCCCCTATTTGAAAGGCCACAATTGCTTGTCTACACCTTCGTCCATTTAAAAGAAGTATAGATTTAAGGTATCTCTCATATAACCTGCCAAGCACAAAAATAACACAAATAAGACTAAGTAACATATACATAAGTCCTTACAAAATCCAACTTGAGGATTGAATATGCACTTTTTATGTGTTCATCAAATACTAACCATGTACACATCGGTTACAAAATAATGGGATCCCTTTTTTAATAACTCGGTATCTGATCCCACTTGACTGACTAATACTGGTCTATGAGTAGAGGGTCTAAATTGAACGAAACGTGTATCGGCTGACCCAACACGGAAAATGATAAATGCAAGTAGAGAATTGAACCCCAAACCAAAAGTTTTCTAAGCCCTTAGTCTACAAGTAACTTTCGATGTGCCAAACCCTACGTATACAATAATGAAGCGTTGACAACAATGAGACCTTAACAAGACAAAAATGGAAATCTTGACAAAAAAAAAAAAAAATTTGTTTTTGTTTTGTCCTAGACGTAGGAACCATTGTATGGTGATGTCACATTGGATCCACTCAAGCAATGGGCACCTACTGGACAAGTAGCGCAGCAACCTATCGCCACAGCTCCCCACTTAAATCCTGAATACAACCCAAAAGGTGGGTAATTGGTGTGTCGTTTTTGTACCAAAAATATAATTTATAAAATAGGGAATTAACTATTATTCCGAAGAACAGTGGTTAAGTCCGAGATCGTCCACGGAGAGTAAAAAGTTAAGTTACTGTGTATTCAATCTATTTCTAGTTTAATTCAAGTGGGAAAGAAGTTTGATTTTTTTATTGTTGAAACTAAATTAACTAGAAAAAAACAGTAAAGGTATCGAAAGCAAGGGCGAGAAGGGACTAGGGTTTCCGAATCAATCTCCCCTTGTAATATGATTGTGACAAAATCTAGGGTTTTATTCAACATATAACCAGATCACCGTTAGGGTAGCAATTCCTAGCGATAATCCCCAAAAGTATAATCAAGACTCGTACTCCGTATAGACTATCTCAACACGGCACAGATCGTCTCACCGGACTTAACGGGCGGCACGACCCGTCTCACGTCGTATAATCTATCTCATAAACTATCCCGAAATATTAAAAACAGGTGCACAATGGTGTTTGATATCATGAGTACAAACACGATATGAAAACAAAACAATTAAAACTTTCATTGAAAACAACGAATAATCCATAGTTGCACAACTAATGCCAAATGAAAAACCCTGAAAATCTTACACAATTATACTACTCGGAGAGATATCCATAGTTACCTCAGTAGTTACCTCAGTAGGAGCGTTAGCCGATCATTGAGTTAAATTCTAATTCCCAGCCGCAGCCTCGTGCTGCCTTCTCTTATGCGTCCCTTTCGATACCCCCAGCTCCTTGGAACAAAACCCTTGCTGCCCTTTTATACATGCATCTGACCGATTTGTATATGGCAGATTGGCAGCAATATCTTCTTTAACTTGCAACCAAATTCTTTTCCTTCAAAGTGTAATTGGTGGGGCCAAGATGGATACCCACGGAACTTCCATATTGAACCACTGGAAATTTACTTCCCTAACTAAGATATACAATTTCCTTTGTCTTGATTGCCACATATTGCAGTCCTAACCAAACAATTCCTTTTGCCTTCAAAACTCACGTGAACCCAATTTCTTCTGAATTATTTCAATCGGCACCCTTAACTTCTCAATTTAGCTCTGTTCCATTTAATTTTCTCCCATATCCTCCTAAAACGAGAAAAATGAATATCAAGCTCCAAGTAATATATTAAAAAATGCGTAACAACAATAAATTAGGGGCCGCTAATAGGCACATTTGTGCTCTTATCAGTAATGTAAGGACAGAGGAGTTAGTCGTTAGAAGTTAGTGCTAAGGGAGAGGGTGGGAATTAAACCCCACACCTAATGTATGGTGCCTACCAAATTCGCAACCACCCCACTTGCTCTCTAACGCTATTCTAGTCACACGTTAAGGACACGTCATAGATTGAACAATGTTGGAAACCCACTTGTTGGTAGAAACAAAGAGTTGAACAAACCTCACTCAACTGCCTTCCATTGAGATGTGCGCCGCAATTGAACAAGCGTGTTTTCCATCTTGGATACCCCAATTGAAGAGTACTGATTAAATCAAGTTGTGCGGCGCCGAAAGTATAGACTTGTGTTTTTTCCTGATCTGAAGAAGCACTCCCCGGCAAAGGAAGTCCATAGCGAAATATTTCTTCTGGTACTTCTTCTTGTTCTATTTCACTGGTTGATGGAATTTGTGGTGAAATCATCTCTGCTTCCACCACTTCATATACAAGTCGGACTCCTACCTCCTTTACCTGAAAATGTTTCGACATATACACTGATATATTCAGTTCATCACCACTTTCCACCTGATTTTCAAACTTCCAATAGCTTAACCAAACCATATCCCCATCATTTTCTGGAACGCCGATGAATATTGGGGAATGGTTCCAAATCAATCTCTTGGTGGTGTTACTGATAATAGTATTCAAGCAAACATGGAAATACTCAGACTGTAAAGGATCAAGTTCATATACAATACACAAACTCAAGCCTCGGATTCTTGAATTATGACTTGGTGCAGTAAAAGACAAGGAGGATCCTTTAGTAGTAAGATTGAACCCCTCGGGAAGCAAGGTTCCCGGAAGATAAGTGTAGAATACATGTTGTTCATGATACCCCTACGCCAAAAAAGGCACAAGTTAGACAATTATACGCACAGAGAGACGCAGAGAGAGAGAGAGAGAGAGAGAGAGAGAGAGAGAGAGAGAGAGAGAGAGAGAGAGAGGAGGAACCCTTTGAAAGCCGTTTAATCCTATTAGCCGTACATCTATGTTTCCCATTGATCCCAAGTTGAACAAGCCAAGATTGTTAATTATCTTTTCATCGACATTTCGTAGGGGTTCCAACTTGAATTTGCCAGAAAACTCTGCCAGGTTATCACACCCTAGATAGGGCGAAGATTTTGGTTCCTTCCTGTCAATGTAATATAACTCGTACTCTTGATCTGAACTGAATCTAGGCAATAGAAATGTAGTGTTCTCCCACGATCCTTGTTCTCGGACCGTCGACAATTCTGCAAATGGAGGTGATAGAAAAGCTACCTTCTCCAACGAATTGCAAAACCTGACGTTATATTGTTTTAGCTTTTGTAGTACTACAAACGACCGAAGCTTTTGGCAACCCATTACGTCAAGGCTTTGGAGCCTAGT
The DNA here is from genome assembly GCA_016920895.1 of Vaccinium myrtillus. Lineage (NCBI taxonomy): Eukaryota > Viridiplantae > Streptophyta > Magnoliopsida > Ericales > Ericaceae > Vaccinium > Vaccinium myrtillus. The sequence continues at coordinate 8,909,941 of CM029279.1, forward strand.
AAGACCTCTGACAAAATCTGGGAGGCTAGTTATGCGATTACGCGCCAGATTTAATTCCTGCAACGAGGATAAGTTGCAAAGATCTTTAGGGAAAACATTGTCTGATAGATTGCAGCCGCTCAGATCTAGTCTTTCCAAGAACGGAGGTAAATAAAATGTCCATGAAGGTTCCGGATTTTTTCTCGGCATCAATGGCCGGGACTCGGTTGGCGAATCCATATTCCGCATCTCAGTTGGCGAATTCCCAAGATTTGAGCAACCAAACATGTCAAGTGTTCGCAAAGATTCTAACATATCAATGCTTTTCGGAAGCCGCCTCAGATTGCTGCAACCTCTTAAATTTAACAAAACTAGTCTCTTCAATTGCCCGATGGATTCGTCTATCTCGACCAACCTGGTACAACCTTCAAGTATCAATCTTTCAAGATTGGGGAGTGCTCTGAAGTCGGGAGTCGAAGCAAGGCTATGGGAGTGACTGAGATCAAGAATTTTCAGTAACACGAGAAACTGTCACACAAGAAAAAAAATTGTCAAATTTAATGCTTCCATTAATTTTCCTATAAAATTAAGAAGTGAAAGAGGAAAACTGAATATACCCTAGCTCTGTCGAACAAAACCTTCAAGTTGCTATGAGGCATCTCAAGTACAACCACTTTCTCCAGGGGGAAATGACTGGGTATGGATTGCAAGGGGAAGCCATGCCAACACAACCAACTTATTTCTTTCGGAAAATTTCTATAACTTCCAATTATTTGTACGTGACCAAGCTTTAGAAGTTTTAGATTCTCCATCTTTGCAAATGCATCAGCTTCCAAAGCCGTTTGATTTGAATCTGCTGGAGCAATGCCAACCGAATTTTGGGAGCCCAAACAACATCTCTGAAGCCAATTTCCTAAAGTTGACAATAATGAGTTGTCCAAGAATTCTTCTGAACTGTGATTTCTATTAACAACAAACATATCGTAGGAAGATTCATTGTCCTTCAATAAACTCATATTGAGAACGAGGCCTTGGATTTTACTCGTGCCCTGAAGATAAAAGAGGAGAGAGAGAGCCCATTGATTAGTAAATAGCATAACACATGAATAATTACAATATAAACGCTAGGAGCACATGCAGTTCTTACTTTATTTTGTCTTAAAACTTTATAGGAGTCTTTGTGATTCCACAGTCGACTACGTTCTCCTGGATTCTCGGGTGATTCTTGACGAACTATGTCTCTTCCCATTTCTTGAAGCAAACAATGCATCACCACCTTGTTGAATTCATCTACTATTACTAGACATCTGCCAATGAGATTGTCAATCCCAACAAGTGTGTCAAATTCACATCCATCTAGGATTGTAATTATATAGTCCTTATGGCACCCAACGAAGAAGCAAGCAAGATGGAGGAATAATTTTTGGTCGTGATCGTCTAAAGACTCATAGCTCACTTTGAGTTTTTCAAGGATTTCTTTATTGGGTATTGCTTTCAATTTTTTTAACTGACTTTTCCACACTTCCAAGCTTCTGCTTCTACCTAGATCAGAACCCAAAACTTTAATTGCCAATGGCAGCCCTTCACAATGTTCGACTGCCAAGTTTGAGGCATCCGCAAAATCATCATTGGGAGTGCTTTGTCCAAAGGCATGTAAACTGAAGAGCTCAAGGGATTCACAATAACCCAAATTTTCAATCCGGTGCACCTTCCAGCCTTCATGAGGCCGTAGCAAGTGCTCATGCCGAGTGGTTATAATGACTTTACTCCCCGAAAAAAACCACTCACGCATTCCAAGCACTGCTTCTAATTGTTCCAGCTTATCAACATCATCAACAACCACAAGAACCCTTTTGGAACGCAAGGCATCTTTAATCTTGACAATACCTTCATGAACATGGGATATCTTTACATTCCTTCCCTTTAAAATATCTGCAATAAGTTGTCTTTGTAATCCAACCAAACCATCCTGTTGTTTTGAAACTTCTCTTACGTCTGCAAGGAAACTGCTACCATCAAATCTCGAGAAGCTCAAATTATATAGGAACTTGGCAATGGTAGTCTTCCCTATTCCCCCCATCCCACAAATTGCAGCTAGACCAACATCAGCCGATCCATCTTCTAACCAAAGTTGAATTTCTCTAGCGCGAGCTTGTATTCCTATTGCATAGCGGCCAATGTGCAAGGCTGTGCGACTTAGTTTGTTACCAACTACTTCAATAATTTTCTGGATAAACCTTGCCTCATGCCTAATAGTTACAATCAAGATGGAAAAAGAAGCACCATAAGAATGATAACCCAGACTTGAAGTAGATTGAAAATTCTAAAGCAATATGGAGAAAATTTATTTAGCTATTCTCCTGATTGAAAAACTAACGGATTCTACGTTCTAAAAAATGCATTTGGCAGTAATTGGTTATTGGTTCCTAAAACAAAACTCTTTTTCTTGCTAATCAACTTCCCTAATCTTACTATTTGTTAAGAAAGACCTTTCTGTAAAATTACTGGGGTTGAAGAATTAGATGAATTACTAGGCATCACAATCTCAAGTAGCTAGAAATCGCAGAATCCTTTAATTTTTAATTTGTTAAAAGATAATCAGTATTATTTACTTTTATATAGCTTTTCGTCATTGTTTTTTACATATATCGCATCTTCAACTCAACAAGGGGAATCCGAAAAGTATAAAAATATAATCCATATTTTGAAAAAAAAGTCATATCAAACAATGCAATAAAGACACTAAAAGACAATATTTTTTGAATTTTTCTCGTCTTTAGTAAACTTTGATTGGAGCAATTAGAAAAAGAAAAAAAAACACACATAAATTGAGGATTTTTAAAAGAAAAAAACACACAAAACACACACAAAACACACATAAGTAGATGATTTTTACGTGGTCCTCAAAAATTGGATACTCCATAGACAATTGGAGCAATTAGTACCATAAACAAGCTTTACAAGAGGAGGCTGTCTCCATCTACACTCATACTCTCTTTGATGATAGTGCTAAGCCTCACAGATCTCAGACTCTCTGAGATACCAAATACATGTTAGAAAAATGGAATATTTGTTCAAATATTTTAGTGAACCTAAATATGAGCGAAATCTATTTTTAAAATGAAATTGTCTCAATAAAGAAATAAGCACTACAACAAAATCCACTTTTTGTTTTTTTTTTTTTTGGACAAGAACAAAATCCACTTCTAAACTAAACCGTTGAGTTATAGCGTTTTTTAAGTAGCAATAATATTTATATTCGTTGCAAGAGCTCCTACAATAATGGTGGCTTTTTTTTTTTTTTTTTTATCAAGTCAAGAAATCCATTATAAACGTCATCCGGCAACGATTACATTCAAAGACAAGAGCTATGAAATCAAAACCACTAACCCATGTTGATATGAGCTACGCTCACTGCTCGGCTTAGAGTTTTTGAAAAATATTCACTAAATACACACCTCCTCCTCTCACCAACACCTTCGGGATGGGATGATGAATCCTATCAAAATATTAGCAGTAGAAAACCCAATAATGGTGGCTTTTCAACCCATGTAAATATAGATGAAACAAATATTATGAATAACCTGAAAAGATTATTGCACCCGTAAAACATAATACCTGATTCATCAATAGTGAAAGATGAAAAAAGAAGTCATGAATGAAAATTAACAATTAATAATGTTTTTATTTAATTACAATAAAACAAAATCAATTCTCCCGTTAGAAAGAGAGCTTGAAATGTTGAAGGAATTAGTTGAATGAAGTGGAGAGAGAAACAGGAAGTTAAGAAATGGGAGGGACAAAGTTAAGAAATGGGAGGGACAAATCTATTGCCAAATCATTACCTAAATCAAATTTGTGGATCCAAAAATTTGTGGATCTCCAAAAACATTTTTCCAATTATTATTTATACTTAGGAATGAAATTATGAAGCACAAATACTCCGAAAGGACCTGGGAGGAAATTACTTACCCATCAGCCATATCCTGCAAGTTCATTCCACCTAAATCAGCAACTTCTTTGAGCGCTCCCTTCCATTCCCCCACCTTTCTTATCCATTCATTTTTCGTTTCACCACTTTTTGCTTCAATTTTCTTTTCATGTTCACTAAATGCTTCTTTGAAATTTCCCAATTGGTTTCTCACGTCGGAAGGATCCACGTGATAGAAAAGGGGAAGAACTACGTATCCAGAGATAGTACTCCTGCATTTGAGGATCATCACAAGTTCATCAAGGCACCAACTTGAAGATGCATAGTTCTTTGACAAGACAACCAATGCTATCCTCGACTCTTGAATTGCTTTTTGCAGTTCTGACTTGATGTGTTCTCCTCTTTCAATCCCATCATTATCTCTAAAAGTGTGAAATCCTTCCTTGTTCAATGCTGTGTAGAGGTGGTCAACAAAATTCTTCCGAGTGTCCTCCCCTCTGTAGCTCAAAAAGATCTGATCGCGACAAGGAGAAGTTGAAGTAGAGGCTTCTTGGGAACTTGTAGAAGCCATTGAATAAAACTCAAGAGAGACAAACGGAGTCCAAGTTCTGATCACTACTCTTGGAAATCAATCTTGAATCTTCCTGGAGCTTCATACATGGCCCTGAAGAAACACGAAGAAGATAGAAAATCAGAAAAAATTAGAGTGTGTGAGAGATAAACCCGCATAAGGGTATTGTGAGATTGTGTGTGTATAATTCCACCACTTTCAATAAAATTATTATTTGAGTTGTGTCCAATTTAATCTCCACTTTCTATCAGTGGTATCAGAGCCCCAAGACTGGGACTAAAACATGACGCCCAACACGGGTCAGAAATCAAAATCATCAAAAATTGATTTGATCCAAGAAATAGACGTACCTTGAGAAGACGAGTACACCGGCGCGATCGGTGTGAAAAACGGACTACTGAGGTACACACACGGGTTGCCGGAGCAGAGCCCTACTGTGCTCTGTTTTTGCGCAGAGAAGAAATAAAAGAGGCTATAATGAAAAAAAGAAGCAGACAAATTACAGAAGGCAACACAAAAGTTGTCTGCTATTAAAAGGGGATCCTTGGTGCAAAACTGCACTACACCCCCTGCAATCTTGCATTATTCCAATCAAGTCTCTAAAAGTTTCAAAGCAATCAATATTTCAAAAGCTAAGTTGGAAGTCTACCATATCTTACTGGTACACAACCAGATATCATATATGGAGTTAGCCAATATCTGGAAGAATCGAAGACAACTCATCTGAAAGCCGCCAAAAGAATGCTTCGATACATAAAAGGATTACTAGAATATGGATTATTTTATTTCAGTGTAGAAGATTTCAAGTTTTTTCGGATACAATAGTGATTGGGCTAGAGATGTCGACGATCTTAAAAGTACAACAAGATTTTTAATTTTTTATCTGAGATACAGCATTTATAGGTCATCGAAGAAACAACCTATCGTGACACTATCAACATGTGAAGCAGAATATGTTGCAATTGCTTCAAGTGCATGTCATGATGTATGGTTAAGAAATTTGCTCAAGGAAATCAAAGAACCACAACAAGAAGCCACAGAGATATATGTGGATAATAAATCAGCAATTCAGTTTGGAAAGAATCCAGTTTTCCATAGATACAAGATTTCACTTCATCCGAGAGTGCATCAGAAATGAAGAAAATACATGCGGGAAATTTTTAGAATTTCGGATGAATAAAATCAGAGTATTCGGAAGGTCTCACAAGGCAATTCTTGGGTTCATCGAATCTGCATGTCATGGTGTTAATTTGGTTGATTAATGCGACGTGTTATTTCTAGATTAATAGTTGTATCAATTTTTTTTTGTCCTATTTAATTCTTCTATTGATTATGGTATTGAATATTTTGGCTCCTTATTTAACTATATAAAGGGAGTCCTGGGTTTTGTTTCATTACACGAACAAAAAGCTTCCTATTTTAGATTCTTCCCTTTGGTTTTTGAGAGAGAATACAGACACCAGTTCGTTTGACAGGACAGTCTCATATGTGTTACCGATTGATTGTATGTAGCCACTGTATCCTGGGAGGCAAACGTCGATCAACCCCTCAAACACCTGTGATGAGGTGGCAAATTTGCTTTAAGAAAATCGTTTCAAACACGGGCCCTGGCTTGTTTTTGTATTTTTGTTTTTTTCCGGTTCTTAATTTCCAGAATTTATCAAATTTATAAAATTTTCCTCATAGTTTTCCAACAATACAACTCATACATACAAAGAGTGAAGATAAAGTTGCCTACATGTTCACGAATCCCCTAAAGACAACAACATTTATCAAGCTAACATATATGCTCCGAGTTACAACCTCCGGTGAATTAAGATTGAGGGGATGTTGGAAATCAATCTTGAATCTTCCAGGAGCTTCATACCTGGCCCTATAGAAACACGTACATGTTTAATGTGTTGAAGAAGAAGAAGCTTCATGGAAGCTGTAAAGGTTGACCACCGGTCAACACGGCCAAAAACTTAGGAGAAATTTTTCCATGCCCCTAAGGCAAAGTTGAGCACGAACTTGGACTACAAAAACATGTGAGGTCCACTTTCATGCTCGTGGTATGTAGACTCCACCTAAATGTGTGGTCCAGGTTCATGCTCAATCATGACCCTGGAATAACTCCTCCCCAAAATAGGCGAACAAATTGGGAGAGATGAGATTAGGGCTAAAGAATTGAGCCGTTTGTGAATTGTTTAGAGACTCGACTCGATAAGGCTTGTTTGAGTTTGATTCGAGTACGTACTAAAAACACTGAACTTCAATTTCAATTTTAAACTCGTTTAGTAATTGAGTCGAACATGAATTGACAGTATTCGACTTCATTAAACTCGCGAACTTAGAGAATATATGTTTTTATGGTCCAAGTTTGTGCTTAACCAAATTCCTCCCAAAATAATCTAACAAATTGGAACAGATGAGAATTCTTTGTATCGTTCTGATTTTACCGGAGATCCCTGAAAAGACTAATTAGACGGGAATTGGGATATAGGGAAGATGGGTAAAAAATTTCAACAAATGGACAATGTAAAGATTAATAGGGTTAGTTCGGAAACCCTATAGTGCAATCCAATTTATATGGGAGTATAATTTTTGAAATCTAAACCGTTTGAAAACACATTGGACATTCCAGATTATGCGCTAGAACCCTATAGTACACACCATATTACTGGACCCGGGTGCACGAGGAAGATGGGTCCACAGAGAGAGACGCGTGAGATTCGTAGAAGTACATGGGCTGTGTTAACCCAAATATTTTATGAGAAATACATTATTGATTTTGATGATAACAAACGTATTTTTATTAAAGGAGAAATATAATTGTGATACTCCTTTGATACTCACTTGAATAATTGTGTATTTTGTAGGATTTGGTTGAGGTACACATATAGAAGAGATTCTACACCAAATCACTACTCCAATAGTCAAGATCTTAATTGAAAGAAAAAGATTGAGGACAAATCATTTTCTTATTTTTGTATTGGCTCAAGCACTCCAAATGACAAAGAAAATGTTGGAGGAAATTCAAAGATGATGGAAATATAGACCAGCTTTTACTTTTGGAAAGCAATTCAAATAGCAATTGGAGGATGAATGTATGCCTACCTAATCAAGGTTCAAACGGCTAGTGGATAGTTACAAGTTGAGAAGATCATTTCCTTGTTTGGTTCCAACAACTAACTCAAAGAAAATAGAGTGACTTGGATTATGCTTCAATTAAGGCATAATGCAACATTGGCTTAATTATTTCCTGATTTGTGCCCAACGGCTAATCAAGCAAAGAATGGAAATGATCACTAAGGAAGGAAGATTTTGGAGCTGATTGATTAACGGCTAGAAGAAGAAGTAATGCAACGTTCAAGTTCGGTCTTTAAGATTAAAAAGAGAAAAAAGAGGAAGAGATAGCCAGATCACTTGACCAAAAAGATTTGCAGTGAGCCATCACTTGAAACTATGTCATTAAACCTTATGCTTACATCTTGAATATCTTACACTAGCTTGAGTGTTGTCTTTGAATCTTATTGTAAAAGGGATTGTACACCCTTGTTCATACTCTTGTGAGAGATTACCTTTTGTGAGTGATTTTGGATTTAAAATCACTTGAGATAAAATCACTTGAAAGAGTTAGGGTAAATATTCAAAACTAGTTGGGTTAGGTGTGACTAACACCGGAGTCAAAAATAGTTGGAGCGATTGGGAACATTGCTCGTTGTAAAGGTTTCTCTAAGACCACAAGCGAAGAAAGTAGAAAGTGTAACTATTGGAGATAGTGCGTGAAATCCCAAGTTGAATGACACTTGAGGAGTGGGATTTAGCCGTGAAGTTGCGGGACCAAACCACTATAAATCTCTGCGTTCGATTTCTCTCTTCCCTTGCTCTTTATTTTCTGTCATATAATTATTGTTTGCGTGCTTGAATTAATTTTATTTCATTCGGTGTTACATTTTGTTTATTTTTTAATTCCGCATTATTTTTTAGAAACACAATTCCCCCCCCCCCTGTTGCAATCTGGGCCAACAGGCTGTAAAGCAGGGGGGTGGGACTCTTTTGCCTCAGTATAAGAGTACATGTTATGTGTTGAAGAAGAGGAAGCTTCATGGAGGCTGTAAAGGTTGACCACCGGTCAACACGGCCAAAAACTTAGTAAGAAAGAAAATGAAAAAAGTGTCCATCCTGGAAGAATTCACACCTGGTTATTGGCCCTACATATGAAAGCGATAGATTATCAGAAACATTAGAGTGTGTGAGAGATAAACCCGCATAAGCAATGGCGGATCCAGGAATTTCACCTAGGGGTCACTTTTGGTCTTGTGAAAAATTCGAGCCGTTTAATAACCTTAGAATGAATTTTCAATTGCCTTATAAAAATTCAGTTGAATTGAATAATTATATGTACTTGATTGAATCCTTTAATTTTTCATTCAGAATTTAAGACCCTAAGTTCAAAATGAATTTTAAAGACAAGTTTGATAATTGTGTGTCAGGTATTCCAGTGACCTGAATCATAGATATTGTAAAGTTTGTTGCGAAGAGAATTATTTTGATCTGACATGTATGGTTATCAAAACGCAAAGATAATTTAAAAAACGTGAACTGAATTGATACCTATCATTGTCGAATAAGAGAAATTTTTCTATCAATACTCTTCTCAATAATACTTACGGTTCAGATCACGATGAAATTGAGCACGCGTTTATCAAACTATTCTTCAAAATTCATTCAAGCTTAGGGTCCTAAATTCTGAATGAAAATCGAAAGATTCGATCAACTACCAATAATTATCCTGATTGAGTTGATTTTTTACAAGCGCAATCGAAAAGTTATCTCAAGGCTATTGAACAACTCAGATTTTTCACAAACTAAAAAAAAAAAAACTAATTTTTTGAATTTCAGGGGGGTCACGTGACCCCCCTATGCCCCATAAGCATCCGCCCCTGCGCATAAGGGTATTGTGAGATTGTGTGTATAATTCCACCACTTTCAATAAAATTATTATTTGAGTTGTGTCCAATTTAATCTCCACTTTCTATCAACTACGAGGTGAATTTGAAGTACAAGGTGAATTTGAAGTACAAGCTTCTTGGGAAGTTGTAGAAGCCATTGAACAAAACTCAAGATAGATAAATGGAGTCCAAGACCAGAGAAAAACTTGGGTGCAAATAAGGCACCACGTGGTGCCCTTCGCCACATCTACGACAAGATTGAAAAAAGTCAGAATGTATTGGAAGGTAGGTATTGATAGAGAGAAACATGAGAGAGGAAGAGGAGAGAGAGTGAGGTGAGAGAGTGTTTTCATCTGGACCGTCCAATATACTTTTGGATCGCCCCAATGTGCAGAAAGCGCACCACGGCAGATGCTACCCTCTCGAAACCCAAGTTTTTCTCCCAAGACCAACATTTCAATAATACATATTGTTGGGTTGTTTGCCCATGTGGTAATACTTTTGAAAAATGGAAAACAAGAAGAAAAGCAAAATGATCTTGGCCACTTGTGTGTGGGAACGACTAATAAAGGAGTTAACAAAGGCATGTGAAAATGTGGGGCAGACAAATAGTTATGTGAAGTGGACCCATTTTTTTTGGCAGCTCCTTTGTTGACTAGTAGAGTTTCAGACTTTCAGTGAAGGGGTTGGGGAGTGGGGACTCTGCTTCAGGCTTTTTGCCTAATGAGTCCAAACTAAAAAGTGTCGTTGGTGTTAACAGCAAAGGGCCTATCTCATCATGGCCGTTCCAATCACGAGCTCAGGGGGTGTTCCACTAACTAGTTTTTTCCAAAAATTAGTTTTTCTCAAAAACCGAGACAAGTCATCCTCTCACAATACATCACATAACACAAAAACCAAGGCAGTTTTAAAACAAAACTACCTTAGTGGAACACCCCCTCAGTATTTTTATTTTGGGGAAGAGTCGATTTCATTCATTCATAATTCATATATAAAAGTCCGACTGTAGTATAGATTTAATCACGAAAAAACAAGATTAAACCAAATCAATCAAAATCTAGACGCAAGCACATACACGAGTAGACTCACCACCCCTGCCAATAGACAGACCAAGAATTATGCGTTGGGCAAAGAACTAGTAGTTGTTGATCTTTCAAGAAGAAATCCCGAGTAATAATAGCTCAGTTTTTATTTAAGAGAATTTCCAAACTTTGAATATGAACAATGTACTCCTAATGTAGACCCGGGAGGCCGAGATCCTGCGGGGCATTTTCTGTAGTTCACTCTGGAGGGCACATTCGTATCTCGATAATTGATTGTTTAGATTTGCAAACGCATTAGCGCTTAGCCATAAGAGTTTAACAAAAATATTTGAACCATTGATTGTCGAGATTGATGGCACGAAGGTACCTTGCATGTGCACTTCCCATGAATCTCTCTCTCAAGAAAACTGCCTCGGGGCAAATGAATATCATAGGCAAATTGCTTTGCGCAGGCATGCGCAGGCATCTGACGCGCGCACCGCCCTGGGCCCCACGCGCCTGACACGGTATAATTACCGTTTTACCCCTACTCTTGTCCTCTAATTACCATATAATATATTATTTATATTAATTCCTTTGTATTACTTTTAATTACTTTATTTATATTAATTCATTTCTTTATACAAATTAATTTAATTATTTAATTCATTTAATTATTGGAACGAAAAAATTAATTTATACAGATACATTTGCAAAGTTTTTTTACTTTGAACGAAAAAATTTAGTTTGAATAAGCTATCTGTCAAACAATATCTCAAAAAAATAATTGGAACGAAAAAAAGAAAAAAAGAAATCGGCAATAAGATACTCCCTCTGTCCCATTTTAAATGCTCCCTACGAATATCCGTGTCATTTTCAAACGTCTATATCTTTTTATTTGTAATGTTTTCAAACGTTTTTAAAAATTTGTCTAATAGAACTAATTGAGATCTATCAAATAAGATCCATATTGCATATAAAATACATTATAGAATGAAAACTACAAGAGTTTTAAAAAGGCACGCATAACCGTAGGGAGCATTTAAATTGGGACGGAGGGAGTAGGAAGGAAGGGGGAGGGGCAGTTGGGGTATTGGGGTGGGGCCAGCAAAAGGGGCGTGTGTCAGGGGCGGTGTGCAAAGCACCACTCATATCATAGAGGCTCTAGTTATTGCTATTAAACTGTTTATATATAGTATTTTTGGTGTTTTTGAATTCTTGTAAGTACGGGGAAGATAACAACATCTTACCTATTTGATATTTTATAAATAAAAATAAAAAATTTACCTGTTAAAAATATATCATCAAATATTATGTAGACGAAAAATACAAACCTTAATAATTTATTGGAAACAATTAACATTATTCGAAAGACAAAAAAAAAAAAAATTGACCGACTTTCATCAAGTGAGAAAATTTGCCCAAGAAGCGTGTCTTTTTCACACGGCCACCAAACAACGCTGAAGTGTGTGGGTATTTTTTGTAGGTATGTATCATTTTTTACGCTGAACATCAATAATGAAGGCCCCAACCTTTATGTGGTTTCCAGCTATAGTGGGTCCATTTTAACATGCTTTTCAGTAGACGAATTATTCAATATAGTACTCTATATACCAGGGGAGAAACTCGATAATCAGTATATCGTCGGAAAAAATGAGAAAATAATCCAATTAATCAAATGTTCAAAGGAAAAAAAAAAAAAAAAGAAACACCAAGTCCAGAAAGAAAAAACCCTTAAACAACCACCTCCAACAGCCTTGATCTTACCGCCATCATATTCATCGGAAAAGTAGTGAACTACGTCATGCCACCGCCGCAGGACCGCAACTCACCACTGTCCACGAAGAGATCACGTCATGCCACTGCCTTAACCTAGGCTTTTGTATATATAGTTTAAAAAGTATTTTTGGTACTTTGATTTCTTGTCTATAATACGAACTATGAAGACAACATCTTGTCTACGTGATATTTATAAAAAGAAATTTGGACTATTAAAAATATCAAAAATATTACTCCTATTTAGATGAACAATATAAACCTTGGTAAGTTTCACTCTATTTTTGTTTCGATCGTTGTCCAAACCATTTTACGCACGCATCGATCAATCATCTCGTTATCCCGTTAAAGGCAAGTCAAAACGCAAAAAGAACAAATTGGAGTATGATTTTTAGGATCCAAACCAATTATCGGTAGGTGTTGTGCGGCAAAACTACGTCATTTTGCTTGATTTTTTAGCACACGTCCAAAGCTTCCAAGGGTCTTGTTTGGAGGAAGAAAAAATCATTTCAAAGTGCCTAAATCCAAAGTGTCTAAACCCAAAGTGCCTAAACCCACTATACCCTACCCCAAAAAACCTAAATCCCCTAAAATTGAACACAAAATTAAACTTCACACTTAACTCTCCAAACAGGGTCTTTGGATATATTAAGAAATGAGTAAAATGACGTAGTTTTGCCGCACAACATGACGCACAACACCTACCGCACAGCGCCTCCCCCGGATTCGATTTTTTAGTGCTCACAGACAATGGCGGAGGTATTAAGGAGCCTCCCCTCACCCAGAAATAATATAGAATTTTACTAGGTATTTGTAATTTCGTGACGTATTTAGAGAAAGTACACTAAAAAAAACCTACTTTTAATTAATTATATGGACCAAATTCTACGTCAATACACCAAATTTTGTAGGGTACACTTTTTGTGCACGTGAAAATTAGAAGCAGCATAACCAAATTCCTCACGAAACTCGCAAACTCGCGAACTTAGCCCGCGAAACTCGCGAACTTAGAATATATATGTTTTTATGGTCCAAGTTCATGCTTAACCAAATATTCCTCCCAAAATAATCTAACAAATTGGAACAGATGAGAATTCTTTGTATCGTTCTGATTTTACCGGAGATCCCTGAAAGGACTAATTAGACGGGAATTGGGATATGGGGAAGATGGGTAAAAAATTTCAACAAATGGACAATGTAAAGATTAATAGGGTTAGTTCGGAAACCCTGTAGTGCAATCCAAATTATATATGAGTATAATTTTTACCGTTTGAAAACACATTGGACATTCCAAATTATGCGCTAGAACCCTATAGTATACACCATATTACTTGACCCGGGTGCACGTGGAAGATGGGTCCGGAGAGGGAGACGCATGAGATTCGTAGAAGTACATGGGCTGTAAAGCAAGGGGTGGGACTCTTTTTCCTCAATATAAGGCCAAACGTAATGGAATAGGGGTGGTTGGGTTTAGCAGAAGAGGACGGACCCAGCACACAAACTTTATGACCGTTCCCACCACTTTCTTCCGTCCGAATTTGTTGATTTATTTTTAAAATTCGTACATTTTTAATTGTTTATATCTCCCAATTGGTAATATTTCCATGATTTTTTGAACTTTGTAATATAAATTAATTGAAATTTATCAAACAATATCAATATTTCATATTTTTTGAGATCCATATTAAATATATAGGCAGTAAAAAATGTCTATGAATTTCAAAAATACACAAATAAATCCCGATGGAGGGAGTACAGAAGTTCTATAACCACGAACAAACACAAACACTTTTGTGGACCCCAAACGTCTTATGCGTGTGTATTTGTTTGGGAATTGGGATTGTAGCTTTGTTGGTTTTTTAAACTTTCAAACTAAAAATGTAATTGAAAGTGTTGACTAGCTCATGCGGTAGAGCTCTTGGAGGTCTTATACTGCATCCCGATATCGAGTCTCATGCCTCATGTAATAGATTAGAACTAACGAATGACAAAAAAACAAAACCTGATTATGTAATTTTATATACCACTAACAGTAACAGATGAAAAATGAGTTGAAAGTGGAGTATTTACTAAAGTATATTGGTGTGCCCTATCACTTGGTAATTTGATCAACAGCAATAATGCAGCTATATCCATATTTCATAATAGTATTTTTTTTTTTAATAATTAGGAATATCAACACATGCAATGAATAAGGCAACCTCGTCAATAGTGTTGGGTGTTGGGATTCTTGGGAAGATAGGTCGAAATTTTCAACGGATTCACACTTCATAGACGCGTAAGGATAATAATTTCCGAGTACAATTTCAGTAAAGGGTCTGTACTCTGTATATGTGACTATTATGGGTCGTGTGTGCGTGGGAAAGGGAGCAGCCAAGTAAAGAAAGTTTTTCTGTGTGCTCTAGACCTGGAAAAGGAGAAAGGAATTAAATGTCTTTTAATTGTGTGAAAACTACTCGGATGAAGTTCTTTTTTTTTTTTTAATATGATTTTTTGTGTGGACCTTTAAAAACACTTTTTAAACACATTGTATAGTTCGGATCTTCAACATTCAATCGGAAAGGTGACTTTTGATGAAGTCCGCATGTGAGGGATCCCTTATTAGAAGTTTTGAGTGCATATATATATACGGAAATTTTCTTATCCGGACCTCCCGGATTTAAGAAAAAATGTATTTTTTTTGTTTTGCAAATTGTTTTTGGAAAATCTGAGCCGTCCAATGTGTTCAGAAGATGTTTTTAAGGGTCTACGCGGGAAATCTCCAAAAAAAAATACCGGGAAGGGCTTGATCCAAACAGTTTTTCGCAAAATTGTAATAACTCGGATCGTCAAAAAAAATGCACGGATCATGGGGGTCTGGATTCCCGCAGTCCGGAGGAGAAGCTCTCCATATATATATGTATATCAGATTCCTTCCAGTCCGGTAGCCTGGATTTTTAGAAAATCCGGACCTCAAACGGCCACCGTTGGATCTATCCAACGGCTGTGGGAAAAGAAAGAGTTCGCGGGTCTAAAGTCGGGTAAAATGAGTTCGAGGGTCAAAGGTACGGGCCATAAACAATACCGGGTCACCCATCCCCTCACTTCACTTTCGTTCCACAGAGAGAAGAGAGAATATAGGATCAACTTCTAATGAGGACCCTTATATGATGACCAAAGTGAAGACCTCATGCTTCCTGACCAAATTTCGACGATTTGAGCCATTAGATGTGTTTAAAATGTGTTTTTAAAGTCCAACACAAGGATTCGTCCAAATAAAATACTCGGAAGGGCTTCATCCGATCAGTTTTTTTGGACGAATCCTCGCGATGGACCTTAAAAACACGTTTTAAACACATCTAACGGTTCGGATCGTCAAAATTTAGTTCGGAAGGTACAAAAATTGTTTGGTCCTCACTTTATTTAAAATGAGGGATCTCTCATTAGAAGTTGATCCTAATGAGGGATCCCTAATTTTAATCCGAACATGTTTTTAAGGATACCCATAAAAAATTTACTCATTTTGATATCGGTAAGTGCTAGATCAAGACAATTTTGAGAACAAGAGTTCCTGTCAAGTTTTTTGATGAACTTTTTTTTTTTTTTTTGTCATTCGTTATTTCTAATCTATTACATGGGGAGGGGGGATTGGGACTCGGTCCGAGATGCAGTGTGGGGCATCCAAGGGATCTATCGCATAAGCTAGCCACCACTTGCTTGAAAAACTATTTGGATCAAGCACTTATCAATATTCGATTGAGCTGAATTTTTACAGAATTTCCTATTTTACCCATTTAAACAAAGTGAACAATTTGAATCATCAAAATATAATCCGGCACAAAAGCAAGTATGTGTTTTTTGTTGTCCCTAGAACCGTCCCTTACATATATAATAGTATCCATATACACACTGAAAATTCAGGAAACAACATGGATATTTCACAAACATTTAATGCAAAAGTATGGGTGATTGTTTTCTTAATAGGAAAGAAATCAGCCCATTGGGCTAACGCAAAGTGTATTGAAATGTGTGAAAAGTGTATAAAAATGTGCAAAAGTATATAAGAATTAGTGTATACCTGTGTCCGTGCCCGTGCCTGAAGGCATGGTTTGAGCAATCGACGCACGTGCACATGCATAAACCCATGCCCGTTCTTAATGGTTCTTCGAATTTTAGAGAGGGGGAAGGAGAGGAGGTAGTGAGAGAGAATGTGGTTTGAATTTTTTGAAAGGAGGAGAGAGAGATAATGTGGTTTGAATTTTGTTGTAAATTAAGCTGAACTTGTTCTTCAAGCACAGGCAAAAATTGTCCCCCCTTGAAACTGAAAAACAACTCTGCCTAGTACTCAACCCTCTATGCACGGAATCTAATCTTTGCCATCTATTACTATATTAATTTACAACAAAATCATAAAAGGAGAAATTACAAGGCGCCCAAGTCATTAGAAGACCAGATCAGGAACCAACGAATTCAAAATTTCTAATTTTACAAGATGAAATCATAAGAACTACAGCTGGGTCTTGGCTCCTGGATCCACTTGACTTTGGCGACAGATTTCTGGCTGGCTACTCATCGGCACCAGTGAAGGCATCTTGTGGCGGCGACTACAGCAGAAACAAACTACAGCTGGATGAAGATCATAGTGTATCCACCCACTCTGAGGGGATCGGAAGGTTCCGACAACTAACATGTTTTAAGGCTTTTTTCTTTGTATTTTGTTCTTGTTTCTTGTATCCAGTGTCTGTTGTACATGTTTAAGAAGAGAGATGCATATTTCATAATTCGAGAAAATCATGGATGTTGAGAAACACGTACAAGTATCTGAAAGTTAACTATTTGAGAGCCAGGATACCGTATTCACTTGTGTATTTGCATTAGCCAATTAACTGCAAAAACTAGCATTGGCAAGTATAGTCACCGCGATAGCCGACTCTTCACAAAGAGAAATAGAATATTGAACAGAAGAGAGAAAAACACAAAATTTGTTCGCGTGCAAGCTAGAAAAGCCATGCTCGGCTACGCTTCAGGCCACCCTTAGCAGCTGGGTAGCAGTCCAAGATTGCTCGGGCTCTAGCTGCACTTTTCCAATCTGCATTCACACATCAATAGAATTATCAACTTTGCCTGAAACACTTATTAAATAATGATAGTGTATTTTTTTTTTTTACAAGGCAAAAGAACTTTTATTAATCTTTGAAAACGCATTACAAAGATTAAAAGGGGCCGAGGCAAGACAAATAAATGTTGACCCGGACCCGAGGGGAAATAACAACAGGATAACAAGGAGTCAACCCGAAACAAAACAGCCAAGGCCTAGAACAAACACCACCCAAGAGACTCCAAAAACAACAACAGCTAGCAACCACCCAAGAGAAGGACCATCAGAATAACGTCAGCAATTTCAAAAAATGACCAAAACCCCTATCAATCCCTGACATCACAGCAATCTTCTTCAAGCAGATCCACATCCTACCATGACTCCTCAATAAAAGGCAAGAAGAACACAGACTCATTAGAGCTGACCATCAGCTCTCTCCTTTTTTTTGGCCTCCATTTCTGCAATCTTGCTAATAACTTCTTCTTCATCTCCATCATAACCAATCCCATGCATTTTGTTGATTTCCCAGATTGTTCTAGCTTCATCCAATAGAATTTTGTTTCTATTGTTGATACCATCCGAAGAGATTGATGTGGATAGAACAGCAGCTGCTACTACAGACCTCAAAACTACACACTTGTTCTTGGATCTTCTTCCTATCAGATTACCCGTATTAACTTTAGAGAAGCCAAGAATTTCATTGATGGTTTTCCTCTTATTTTTCCCTTGTAATCCTTTCATTGCAGTTTTCAATAGGGACGTGATTGTCATCATCTTCAGTGTTAACAAAATGGTGTACGTCAACGTCCTCCAAAATGTTGTCCGCTTCCTTGTCACTCTCCTCACCCGCTTGAGAGTATTGGGCATGATCTGAAGAAATCCCTCCATTGCGAACAATCCTAAATCTAGAGTCATAAGATTGACCCAAAGAATCCTCCACTTGCGTTTCTAAATCTCCCTCAGAAGGTTTCTCCAAAGCCGGCAAGGATTCTCTAACAACTTCAAAATTGGCTTCTACAGCTTGAGCGGTATTAGACACATAAATTCCATTATCCAAACTATTATCCATCGCCTCATCATTCTCATTAGTCTTAGAGACCATGTATGGAACAACCAAGGGTGTCTTGACTAAATTTTGGCATGCGTGGATATTTTCTTTATGCGAAGAGGGAGAATGAATAGAGAGGGGAAAACGGCTTGAAGACTCTTCAAAAGCTCTAACCAAATATGTCCTTCCATTGACATCCAAATTAATCTCCTCTTCAATCATTGACTGGAGCATAGTAGCAACGAGAATATTGGCTTTAGTGAATGAAGTTTCTTTCAAAGTATCCTCATCAATGGTTATGAAATCCCCCCATAGACCACCAATTTCCTTAAATGTATGAAGGTTCCAGATATTAAGTGGAATACCAGTGCATGAAATCCAGACAAGTCTCTCCGAACTAGCCGCTTCCCCATTCCAAGCTTTAACACTCGCAAACCATCGCTTGTACCAATCATTATTGATCATCTCATCTCTCAAATCAATACTATGGAAAGTAATGAGAATACTTCTTCCGCCCATAGCCCTTAATTGAAAGTCACCGACAATCTCCTTCTTGAGGTCCTCGCGAAGTTCTTCAACTGAAATCATTCTATGAAGTACCGCTACGGCACTTCTATACAGCCATCCATTCCCACAAGGTTGAAACTTTAGAGAAGTTTTACCTTTCCCACTAATAGAACAATTTTTTTTAGATAGTGTATTAACTCCACAGATACAACAAATTTTTTTTTTTTTACGGCAAACAAGTTTCATTAATTATCGAAAAGGTACACTGACTAATAGAACAAGGAGAAAGCATCAAAATTCATAGAATCCAATGCCTAATCCGAGACCCAAAACACGATTGGCAAGGAGCCTCCACAGATACAACATAGGGCAACACAAAGACACAACATGATGTAGTGCAACCAAAAAACTGTTTCAGATGTTCTTCGATTTTGTTTGAGATAATAAATGAAATTTTAAGTGTCATTACCTAAGTCACATATGCACGTGCGTGGGCAAGAACTCGAGCATGAAAGCATCTTTTAAAAATATCCCAAACTAATAAGAAATTTGCTAGAGGAAAGATTGAGAACACGAATGGAAGCCAAGGATCCCAAGGAAGAATTTTGTAACTAAGGTCACTAATGTACTGCACTAGATTCACTACCGTTCCAAGTGCATTTTTGTAGGGTGAAGTCATTATTCAATTCGTACTTCCAAACAGATCTAGAAAGTTTGAATATTTTCATTACCTTTAACATTTTTCTGAAACATTTGCGAAACGTTTCAAGAAACAGTAATACCATGCTCTGACGCTCATATAAATACCATGCTCATAAAAACAAATCGTAATGCAATAAAACTCTGATCTTTGAAAATGATTACTCACCTTAGCATTTTCAACGCAAACAAAATCTTTGTAGCATGCTTCCATCTGCAGATATGGGTTCCATAGTACAGCATCTGTCCAGCTGCACGAACAAGCAGGATACGAAGCAAAAATGTTTAACGCAGAAATGCTGTGCTTAAACAAAAGAGAACATTGAACAAGTTTTTCTAATTACTTGCTATTTTGGATGGATATCTTATCTCCCAAACCATTATCAAGGAGTAATTCATCAGGCGCTTCAAGGTAAACACAGTCAACAAATCCAGGAAAAGTAACCACATCCCTGAGTTGTGAAAATCAAGAGTTAGAAAGAGAAATATCTCCCAAAAGATCATTGCCTGCAATGTCAAAAGTTACAAAACTTGATAGTAAAGAAAACTTGTCCAACTCGACATGTTTCTTGGACAATGCAAATAGGCTACAATTTAATTCCTTTCAGTAGTGAAGACTAGAAAATCACGAAAAGATAAACTACTTACAATGTAACCAAAAAAAAAAAAAAAACACTACCACACAAAAAATGGGGTAAATTACAATGAATCCCTCCACAATCGGGACAAATGCATCTGGTCCCATTGGTTTGACGAAAATTACATCACCTCCGAACAAGTTACGGTAAGAGAAACGGAGTTAACAGGGGATGCAATTAGTTTCTCATCCATAAATATATTTCTTTGTGGATCTCCAATTTAGCTTTATAATCAAATGACGAAAAATGACATTTAGGCTAATACGGTTTTACCACCTTAACCTCCATTTAATCCAAATCCAATCTACAAACAGAAGTTAGTTTCCTCCATAAATGCCTAGTCGTTTAACTTCTGTACCAACCAAACTTATGATAAATGAAGCCTATTCATTGCATTAGAAGAGTGGTATGGTTTTGATACAGACCTTTCCTCCTTACCCACCAATGGGTTTTTAGGATCGGGATCTTTGTTCAGTGTTTTGCAACCTCTCAAACCTCTCACCGATGCCCCCGTTACAGCGGCCTGCATGATAGCAGAAATTCATGCCAATCTGATTGTCTATAATTCACATTTACAAAATCAGTGGAGAAGAACCAGATTATTTGCTTCATCAAACAATTGCTTCATGCTATCGGCAACTATTACATATATTGTTCATCTCTGACATGAATTACTTTTGACATCTATTTTCTGAATCCCTACCCATTCCTTGTTGATGAACAGCTTCATTAGGAATTGAAAATGTAGATGTCACAAGATGTCCTATCGTGGAGAGAGATTCTTACACGGAAGTACGTATGCAGGGCCGTGCTAAATGAAAATGGCTTTTTATCGGTGTTTGTAATCACCAGTTCTGTTGAAAGGCTCTTTGCATCAAGAATGACCTGCAAACAGGTGCAGAAATTAAATAAAACATTTCACACCAAATGGAATAGTCCGCAAGGATGTCTACAATACAACAATATTGGGGCAATCGGGATACATGTAACTAGACATCTTTCAAATTATTCTTATTATCTTCACTCATAACCTGTATGCACTTGCCGTTGTTATGGATTGAATGACAATCATTAGCACGTCTTCGTGGACTTGTTTCTGTATGTAAGTTAACCGTAACTAAACACAGACTGACCTTGTAAATAGCTTGAAAGCTGAAATCCCACATCGAACGACTATAAGGGCCATCCTTTAGCTCTAGAGTAACCACAGGATTTCCTTCCACGTCATGGTAATCAACAACCGACCAATTCATGTTCCTTGCGAATCCATGCTGGAAAACACAACATTTTGACAAATCAAAATCAATTATAAAGAAGAAGATAGTGTTCTTGTATGCATCCCTATTTGTGACTAAATGGAAGAGTCCATTGCTCTTAAGAAGATTGGCAAATATTCGTATGTGAGTTGGACTGTTGGAGTCCTCAGGGGTAGCAGTAGACCCAACATAATTCTAAAAAGCATGTTTCTAGTGAAATGATTCGTGCACCTAGTATAACCAACAAAAATTCTTATAACAGGTTTTGAAATATTCACAGTGAATTATCTCTATATCTCATCAGTCATAAATGAGCCAGTGTCTAATCCCTTCTATTCTTCTACTTGTTATAGTTGGTGAATTTCCGCTAATGAGTTTAGCTTCCCCCAGGCTTCTAGTTTCTTTTTGTTTTTGATTGATTGCTTTCTTGTACAGGAGTGTATGCTCTTCAGTCTTCACGATACTCGGAATCATTTCCTTTCAGTAATATATTGCTTAAGAAATCAATATATACATCCATTATAAATATCTGTCAGTACAATCGAAGAGGCGAACTGTGTAATGTGGTGTTACCCTGGCAGACTTGTCTCTAGATCTTTTACTCAATGGTCCCACATATTCAAGACAAAACCACTGACTCACAAAAAGAAATAGAAATGCTCTGGTGGGTTATCTTGTCAATGATAGTAAGCCATACCTGCTGCATTGGGCCAGGACCAAACTGTGGGAAACAATGCGGAGCACCTCCACTATCCCAGCAGAAATAAGAGTCAGTATAGAAAGCAAATGTAAACTCTTTATCCAATAACAAGACTCTAAATAACTCAATATTATAGACAACAAGGACTCCAGGTCCGAAAAAAGGGGGATAACGAAATACAGGCTCACAACGTATTAGGGGTGTCCACGGATCGGATCCGGACGGATCGGATACGGATCCGATCCTATCCGCTCAGAGCGGATTATGGTTTTTAAGATCCGGAACCGAACCGAACATTTACGGATCGGTTACGGATCGGATTGGGTCGGATCGGGCGGATTTGACAGATTAAAGAAGGATTATTGAGCGGATCGAGCGGATCCGATCCGATCCGGATCCGGAACCGCCAGATTAGAAATTCTCGATCCGGAACCGAACCGAACATTCACGGATGGATCAACGGATGGTTCGGATCGGTTCGGATTGGTCGGATTGGCGGATCGGATGATCCGCTGGACAGCCCTACAACGTATGCACATTCAAATTCAGAAGCCGAGCAAATTGGGAGAGTTATTAACATCTAAAGCGACAGAAACAACCTGATAGGTTTCTGCCCATTGAATACAGCATCCGGCCGAACAAATAGCAAATCTTTGTTGGCAACTTTCCAAGATGTGATGCAACCTCCAAATAAATAGAGTTCAGCCTCACTGCCAGAAAAAAAAAGCAAGCGACAGGATTATGTATCGCATTACATGGGTTTACAAATCTTTCCATGCCAAATTTTTAGTTGTTTCTATTATAATTGACCGTGAGAACTAGCACGAGTGTTATCAATCCCTGGTTCATTGACACATTAAGAGTAGAGTTGAACCTCACTGGATGGAAGCCCTAACCCTTGCTTGATATATCACAGTCATATAAAGATGGATTACAGCTGGGATTCCAATAAAAAATTAGCCTCAGGAGTTTTGAAGATGCAAGTTGTTCTTCAATGGTTTTCAAGCTTAACTGGTTTATTGTAATTATGGCAGTCAGATTAAGCTTGGGGGAAAAAAAAAAAAAAAAAAAAGCTTTCCCCTCCCCCAATGCACCAACTAGAGTTGGCAAATAGCTTGCTACTTAACATGCAAGGATGGATCATTATACATATGGCGTTGAAGTACCAACAGACACTCCTTATGTAGCACAGACACGGACATAGGAATTTTAAAAATGGGGACACGGCAACAAGTAACTCAGACACACTCCTTGTTTGTTTGAAGGAATAAGGCAATTGACAATATACCCTGAAGCACTACTCGGACTCAGAAGAAATATGCCTTGGATGTCATAGTGTCAAGGGAAGCATCTCTGATAGCAAGCCTTTTCCTCTCCACTCTCAGTTAAGTCACCTACTTCCTCTGACAGCACAGTATATAACTATTCCAATGCCAGATCTTTCTCTAACAGTTGACTATATATTCCAACACATGCAAAGGTCAACCAAAACCAATTTAGCTTCAGTAAAACAAATTCTTAGATATCTAAACGGGACTCTGAATCATGGTCTCCCTTTCACACCAAGTACATTTAATTTCCACGGCTTTGCAGATGCTGACTGGCAGGCAATGCCGTTGATCGTAGGTCCACCTCTGGGTTTTGCATTCTTGGCCTAATCTCATTTCTTGGACTGCTAAGAAAAGCCACAAGAGCATGATACTCGAATGAGGCCAAATACAGGGCTTTGGCCCAAGCTGCTGCAGAAGCCAGAAATTAGCCGGTTCACCATGCTTCCAAACAGAATCTTCATTTACCAGTAGAGCCCTGTTGCCCCTGTTGTTCTCTAGTATGAAAATCTCTCTTCCATAGCCCTCAAAATTTAGTGTTCCATGCTCGACCTAAAAATATCGAAGTGGATTATTACTTGCATCCGTGAAAGAATTATATCCCAAGGCCATTGATGAGCACCATGCTTCCACTGTTGATCAATTTGAAGATCACTTTCAAACCTCTTCTAATTTCAAGGTTCCATCGTCTTAAAGACAAGCGAATGATTCCGTTTGTGCCCACCCATACCTTGTCGGGGAATTTTAAGCTGATGAATGTTTACATTTGAGTGAACCTAGAGCATTCTACCATGGTTAGTAAGTAGTTGATTAGGAAGTGTAAGGCAGTTAATTTGTAACTACAGAAGAGCTTGTACTCTTGGTTATTGATCAAGAAAGGAATAATAGATTGGATGTCCATCTTCAATCGTTTCCCAACAATCCTTCGTCAGATCTTTTGTTTGGTTCATAGTCAGTCATCAAAAATTTCCCTTCTTCATTTTAACAAAATCTATCGTTTCACATACAGACACACTCATAAACACCTGATACATATGAATGCATATACAGCCTCCGTCCCGAAAAGATTGTCCAGTCCGCAAAACGAGAACTTAAAAATAATGGATCTGTGTCAAAAGAATTTTAAACTTTTTGCCACCGATTACTAAATATCAACGAGTTCTTTTAAATACTAAAAAAAAAAAACTTAAAAAAAAATAAAAATTTTTTTAAAGTTCTCGATTTGCAAAAAATCATTTTTTTAGTCAAAGTTCTCGTTTTGCAAACCCGACAATCATTTTAGGACGGAGGAGGTAAACTAGTCAAGCTCAACACTCCACAACTCGACTTGGCTCGAAAAAGCTCAGGCTCCTTTGTATCGGCTCGCTCGTATGTAGATGCTAGTTTGGTAATGAAACTGGCTCAGGCTCACTCATTACAAATGAGCCGAGCTCGAACGCTAGTACGCCACAAAGCTTGGCTCGGCTCGGGTCAGCTCATTTGCACCCTACCTGATATGTATGCATGCACGTAGAAATGTAGGACACAGTATCAGAAATTATATACCTTCCGTGAGGAGAGGTGAGTACGACCTTGGGTAAATTCCCTTGCCCTTCTGTAAGTCGCACTCCAACACTAGAAATTTCCTTCTTCAAGCTTGCACAAGTCATAATTGAGTGTCTGCTTCATAACAAAACAAAAACCAAAAACAAATTACTATTTTTTTAGAACTTACGAGAGAGATGTGGAGGAAATGGGGAAATCAAAGAGCAGAGAGAAAATGAGAGGAGTGAGAGAGAACTCACCGATTGGCTCGACGAAGGTCTGAAGGCGAGGAGTTGTTCTTGGTGATGGCAGGGAGTGACCAATTCATCGATACTGTCGCCATTTATCTATGATAAGAAGATGATGATGTGACGATGATGATGAGATTTGGTCTTCCGAAGGTCTGAGCTGATCTGCAACAAGCACAGCCCCACGAACACGAATATTCTCCTCGTCCCTCCGAAATTCTTGTTTGGTTTTTTTCCTTTTTTTTTTTAAAGTATTTTTCATTCTTGGTAAATTTTTATTAGGGGTGCTCACGGTCCGGATCGGTCCGGATTGGCATGAATCCAATCCTAATCCGCGAGTCACGGTTTTTTGAAAATACAATCCGTGTCCGATCCAAAAGTCTCACGGATCGGTTCCGGATTAATCCGCGGATTTTCAACTTATTCGGAAAAAAACAACAAACAAATGCAGTAGGGCACTATCAAGTAGCAAATGCACTAAATAGAAAGTTCAAAGTTGGAAATCTCAATAAAAAAACAACAAAGGTAATTAGGCAAATAGTTATATAACTGAACAAACAAAGGCATAAACTTATATTACCACAAATGATAGTAGATAGTTACCTCCGGTTCACTCACCAAGACAATAGTAGATGGTTACTTCCAGTTCACTCACAAACAGAGAGTATATATAGTAGCACTTATAATACTTTACCCCCAAGATTTTATAGAGATAACAATATTCACACCATAACTCCTACAACAGTACAACCAAACCGTAAGTCTGCTAAATTAACAATATATATATAACTATAATTATAAAAGTGATAAAATTATATATAATAAAAATCTCACGGTCCGGATCGGTTAATCCACGTTTTCAAAATAAAAATCCGTGTCCGATCCAAAAGTCACGGTTTTTTATTTTTTGAATCCGTGTCCGGACCATTAATCCACGGTTAAAATCCAAAAGGTACGGATCGATTCGGTCCGGACCGGATTCACGGTTCACCGGTTTTTTTGAGCAGCCCTAATTTTTATTGTGATTTTTATAGTAATAATTTAAGAAAAATAATTATTACTATAAAAATCACAATAAAAATTAGTGAAATATCGTTAAGGTACGAAGTTTAGTACTATATTCAAATTAGATTCGTTGGTTGATTTCTTTAGCTTTTATGAAGTTTAGTGAATTGTTACTAGTTTCAAGAGTTGTTGAGTAATTGGTGATTTTTTCAAGTTTCTGTACAAAATTAGAACTTTTAAAAATTAGTGAAATGTCACTAACTTTTTGGGTCGCCGGAAATGGTCACCAAAGGTGGGGTTGTGGTTGTGGTTGGACGGAGGTAGGAGTTGTTTTGTTTTTTTGTTTTATTATTACTATTTTTTTTTGTATTTTCAACTTTTAAAACTAGTGACATTTCACTAGTTTTTTGGTCACCGGATGTGGGGTAGGTGGAGTGGTGGTTGGCCGAAGGCAAGAGTTGTTTTTTTTTTTTTAATTTTATGTACAAAATGAGTTAAATGTCACAAATTTTTTGGGTCGGAGGAAGTGGTGGTGCGGAGGTTGGGTGGTGGAGGTTGTGCTGATTTTTTTTGAAATTTTATATACGGAATTAGATGTTTAATTAAACTAGGTATGAAGTTTAGTGACTTGTCATTAGATTCAAAATAGCTTTGTTCGTTGATTTCTCTAGCTTTTATGAATGAAGTTTAGTGAGTTGTCACTAGTTTCAGGAGTTGACTAGCTTGTGCTTTTTGCAAGTATTTGTACAAGATTAGAACTTTTAAAAATTAGTGAAGTGTCACTAAAGTATGAAGTTTAGTGACTTGTTAATAGATTTGAAATAACTTTGTTCATTGATTTCTTTAGCTTTTATGAAAATTAGTGAGCTGTTACTAGTTTCAGGAGTTGAATAGTTGGTGATTTTTTCAGCTTTTATGAAAATTAGTGAGTTGTTACTAGTTTCAGGAGTTGAGTAGTTGGTGATTTTTTCAAATTCTGTACAAAATTAGAACTTTTAAAAATTAGTGAAAGGTCACTAACTTTTTGGGTCGCCGGAAGTCGTGAGTTAGAGGTGGTACGGAGGTGGTGTGGAGAAGATAGGTGTCATTTGTTTTTTGAATTTTCTCTATGAAATTAGAAGTTTTAAAAATTAGTGACATTTCACTAATTTTTTTAGTTGGCAGAAGTGGTCGCCAAAGATGGGGTGGTGGTTGGCCGAAGGTAGGAGTTTGTTTTTTTTTTTTTTTTTTATAATTTTCAACTTTTAATAATTAGTGACATTTCACTAGTTTTTTTGTCACCGGATGTGGGGTAGGTGGGGTGGTGGTTTGCCGAAGGCGGGAGTTGTTTTTTTTTTTTTTTTTTGAATTTCCTGTACAAAATTAGAAGTTCTGAAAATTAGTAATATTTCACTAAGTTTTTTGTTCGCTTGGCCGGAGGTGGGGTGGTTGTCGAGTTGTTTTTTTTTTTTTTTAAATTTTCTAAACGAAATTATAAGTTTTAAAAATTAGTGACATTTCCCTAATTATTTTGGTAGCCGGAAGTAGTTGTCGGAGGTGGGGTGGTGGTCGATTGGACGTAGGAGTTGTTATTTATTTATTTTTTTGATTTTTCAATTTTTAAAGACAGAGACATTTCACTAATTTTTTTGGTCGCCAGAATTGATTGCCAGAGGTGGGGTTGTGGTCGGCCAAAAGTGGTGAGGTGGGGTGGTGGTGGCGGACATAGGAGAATTTTTTTTTCAACTTTTAAAAATTAGTGACATTTCACTAATTTTTTTGATGACATTTTCACTAATTTTTTTGGTTGCCGGAGGTGGGGTGGTTGTCGCTAGACATAGGAGTTTTTTTTTTTCAACTTTTAAAAATTAGTGACATTTAACTAGTTTTGCAGGAGGGTATTTTAGTAATGATGCATCTCCCTTGTTTTTATGTTTGATTGCAAAAGTTCCTTGTCATTCCCTTTAAAAATGTCAAATGTTTTGGATTTTTGGCTAAGTGGCCCTAATAATTATACGTATGGACAAAAAAATGAGAAGCAAAGTTAAAAATTAATTATGTAGGACAGCATTAAAGACAAAAATACTACTCCCTCGGTCCTCCAATAATAGTCTAGTATTTTATAGTATTTTATTCATTTTGTCCCTTAATAAATGTTTATTTTGAAAAGTTAATGGTTAAAAATTTGTACAATTACTCTTATTTTGTTCTTTTAAAAAGTTAAAGGTTTACGAGTTAATAGGGAACGTGGATGATAGTATTGTAAAGTAGAGGTAAAAGTTGATATGAAATGATTAATGATGATGGGAGTAAGATAAAATTACGAAGCTACACACTTCAAAATGGAAGGATGAATTATCTTTTTAGTAATTTTTTCTTTTTTATTGATCTTTTTCTTCTTCCCAATGAAACAAATGATTAACCTAAAAACTATAACGAAAATTCAACAAGAAATTTCAAAAAATACCAAAACAAAATTGAAGTTGCGACAATATAAAAGAAGTGCATGAACTAAAATATTTACTAAAATACAACTATCAAAATTCCACACTTTACGGATCTCATGCACATTGGCCTGAGTCATCAGCATCTTGCAATCACAAATCAAAGCACTCAATTGATGGTCTATAGCACTTCCAGTTAGGCCTAGTTTCCTAAAAGATTTCATAAAATTAAGTGTTAATTTTGATCAAATTTTGATTTTATGTTTGATAAAATCGTTTAGGAAACTCAGTTTTAACTTGATTTTTTTTATATCATGCCCCCATTGTGATTTTTGGGTCATAGCAAAATTATACTATAGTACAGTAAAATTGAGGGAAATTTTCATTTGAACTCCTGTGCTATGATCAAAAATCACTTAGCATCTCAAATCCTCACCCTTTTTTCAACTCAAATTTAGTAAAAGTACTAATTGTTTTTCACACCCTCCAAATTGAGAGTTCACTCCCTTCTTTTGTTTTTTATTGCAATTTTTACACATAAAATTTCACGAAAAGACAGAAAAGGGGATGTGGATATCTATTTTGGAGTCACTCCCCTTTGTAAAAATACTAAAACCCATCGGCAATGGCATACCCTTTGCGAAACATTTTTCAGTTTTACCATTTTCCTTACTCAAATGAGGAGAAACGCAAATATAAACCCTTCTTTGCTCCCAACACTTCTTTTCATTTATTTTAGGGTTAAACAAAAAATGATAATAAGTGATATTAATTCATCAAATTGAAAACAATCTACTAATATTCTTCGTTCCGTACCCCATGAAAAGATAATTACTCCATAATAGTACAATACTAGTATTTTACGTCGAGTGTGTCTATTGAAACAGGAGGAGAAACAACTCAAATAGCAAGAGTCGTGATGTAATACGACGTTTGTTTCTATTTGACGTTATTTTTCAAACCGTCTCAAACGTCCTCGTTGAGAGTCGCTTTCCGAGATGTCCAGTAATCTTTGACTTGGTAGTCTTAAGTCTCAACCCATTCTCAGATTAGGCCTTTCAGCTTGTAAATGTTTTTTATACACCAGTATGGCATTGCATTTATTTCATCCACACCAAGATAACAATGCTAAATGTTTTTTGAGGAAGCAGAAACAGATTGCAATCGAAATAAAAGACGAGTACAAAAGACACTATCGGTCAGACTATACAAGGGGAAAAAACCGATATACAAAAGCCGCAAAAAACCAGTAACAGTAGTGGATACAAAACTGCAAAATTATATGCAGTTTGACGAAGAACACTGCTAAATTGGTATGCAGTCTTTCCTTCAACTTCTGTACAAACACCACCCACAAGGGACTTCTATTGAATACAAAACTTACAGTCTATTTCTCAAAACTCCACAAATCTAAAGAACGGGGTGATGATCAATAGCCCATACAGAAAAATAAAAAATAAAAAATAAAATCATCTATACCTTACAACAGCTTCCAGCCAAACCAACTACATTCCCAACCTAAGAAAACCTCAGAATTTCGAAGATGCAAACCTCACTCTCAAGCAATCTACTAAATCACCCGTGCTTGTTCCCCCCGTCCCTCGGAACTTGCAGACTTCCAATATCCTCTGTGGAAGCGAATCCAAAACGAGGGACAAGCAGGATGGAGAATAACTCCTCTCAAAGCCACTCCTTGACAAACTCTCAAGTCACGCATGAAAGATACGATATGCAACTGCCAAAACTGAGTGGAGATTTATCTGAGCCCGTAAGTGAACATCAAACTATCATCTTAGCCGCCGTGGTGCGCCTTTAGCAACAGCCTTCATGTTCTGCGAATCCTTAAAGCAAACGAAGTGCACAAGGGTCTTACCATTTGGATACACTGCAAAAACACTGGTCCCTATCTTCTTGTTACAAAGGGAACACATACTATCACCCATAATCTTCACAACTGTTTTCCGTTGGTGGTAAAGTTCATCTTTGACCTGTTTTCAATCAATGAGCTTTCAGACAAGCAAGTATTTAAGGAATGGAACTTATAAAACGAATATAATCGGACAGTACGAAGACATCTGATTGAGCAGTGAATGAATCAAAAAACATACTGTAATACAGTACAAGCAGCATAAACCAACGTCATTTCTCAGTGGACCCTCTAGATCAATGCATGAGTTGCACTACTGGTGAATTAGCACACTAAGTTATTTACTTCCAAGTTCCAACATATCTCTCAGTTTATGCACCAATTAAACTAAAATGCACCAATGAGAATTGAAATACCTGTAGGTTCTCACTCTCCCTCAAACTCCTGATGACAGAAAAGTTGCGGTATGCTTCACTGGATTTCCTCAGAAGGGGTCCAAGAAATGGAAGCAAGTTCTGCAAAAAAAAAAAAAAAAAGGCCATTAGATGGGCGAGTTTTATGATTTTCTCCATCTTTAACGTCAGCATCACCAATACTGCAAAACGATTGCGCGCGCGCGCGCACACACACACAGAGTCTCCGTTGTAGATATAGCGTGATAAAAAAGATGCTAAAGACTAGTTGAGAGTAGGATATCTTTCGACGGTTGAATTTGTAAGCTAATTGCATGACATGGCCTACACAGAATGTGAAGCATGAAAATAATCTTGGTGAAGTACGTGCAATCTTGCCTTCCTAGAGATTGTTGTAGTGACCATCCAATAATCATTACCTGCAACTTAGTATCCTTTGGCAATAGTTTGAGCGCCTGTGCTCCATTGATTCTGTCCCATCTTTTGCTTAACAAATCAAGGACCTCATCCAACATAATACTAGAACCTGCTTGCTCAATGAGATCATCTGCGTCTGCATCACCATCACTCTTTCCACTCTCAGTATTGCCTGGACTAAATCGGACATCTTCTGCACCCTCTATCTCCGCAATTTTTCTACCTGAACGACTTACTTTGGTTTTAGCACCAAACTTTGGAACACTAGAATTTGGAGTTGACACCACGTCAATGATTTGCTTTTCAAAGTTTTTAGTTGTCCTTCGAGGATTCAAATATATTTGCAGAAGAGTGAGGTAGATAGTGCTATAAGATTTTGCAGATTGTTGATGAAATGCAGACTCATAAACCCGGTCACAGTAGGACAGCGCCAGTTCCGGAAGATGAAGCTACAATTGGAATGGAAAGATGAATTATCCTATATTATCAAAACAGCGAACAGAAATTTAAGAGCAAATAAAAGAAGGTACAAAGAAATAGAAATAGCGGATAAATGAACTGGGTTTTGCCCTGTCAGCACCATCATACTGCAGTAATGGGCTCTCTCCAGTACTGCAAGGAATTGATCAATTTAGAGGGGCACACGTCCACATTGGTGCGGTATAACCAGTAACCAGACCAATCCGAACAATTTCAAGGAATTGGGAACGAAAATCGAACCATTGTGCATATAGAACATCACCAGAACCAAACCACAAGACCGGTCCGGTTCTTGTTCAGTTCAGTTCTACCTTGATCACAATAAAACACTTTCAACAAAATCATAAAATCACAGCTTTAGACTATATAGAAATTTCATTAACACTCAAAATCTAGATCAGTTAATAATCTTCTACATCTAAATCAACTCGAAAAAATAGAATAAAATAGCAATCAAAAGCATTTCAGTTGTCATAAAAGACAGAAACCTGAATTAAAAGGATGACACAGCATATGATAATTGATACATTTTGTAAGACATAGAAGGGGGAAACCAGACCCAAGTGTCCTTATCTCGAATAGGACAATAACCCTGCCTGAACCCTCAGGATCACCAGGCAGGTTGACGACTCTGGTGAAGTACTGCTAGGGTTGTTAAATGAACATATCTGCTCGAGCTTGCTCCTGTTCTACCAATTCAAGATTGGTTCGTATTTCGCAAAAAACAAGCCATACTTGAACACATATTTTGAGCTCGCTAAATAAGCTCATTTATATTGAACAACCTACTACCCACCTCTATAAGCTTACACAATAATAAAAACCCAGCTACTTGAGCCCAGTTCACGTTCAGCTCATTAAAAGCTTGTTCAAGATTGGTTTGACAAGTAAACAAACCAACTTCAAACATATTTTTCAAACTTGTTAATTTTTCAAACCAAGATCGAAAAGTTCACAGTTAGGATCATATATCAGCCCTATGTACGGCCACTTGCACGCAAGAACTACAAAAGACACAGCTAACATAAATTACATTCCAAGTTTAACAGGCTACACAAAATAACAAGAGTTTCATAGGCGAATTTAAATTTATCAAGTGAGAAGATTGTGTAATTGCTTTTGAGGAGAGGCAGATGCTCAAACTTCCATACACAAGTTTATTTATCTCACCCGTTTCTTTGCAGGTGGCAGTATAACCATCTCTAAAGAGAACTGCCAAGAAAAAGAAAGTACCTTATGAACATAAATCAATAAGGCAAGCTCATGTTTGTTCATTTTGCCCAACAAAATTGCACGCTCTTCATACAAAGCATCTACTGGAAGTCGCTTTAACAGAGCCTCTGGATTGTATCCTGATATACTCTCCAAAGCAGACAATAATTTCTTCCTTGTAGGTGAGTAAGCTTTCTCATCCCACGTCTGTTGAGCACTTAGATCTGTGTACCAATCAAGCACTTCGGAGAGATAGATTTGCACCTACCACACATACCACTAGTAAGTAAATCCATGTTAGAAGTAAAATCTTCATCACCACAACTTGCTGAACAATTTAGGTTTGGGTTGGCAACATGTAATGCCAGACCTTCCTTTATATGGGGTAACTGATAAAATCATCCTCTCTATCAAAAGTTACGGATTTAGGCAAGAAGTTTTACCATTTCATTCTGCAGATTTCCAGAGATTCCATCTTCATTCCTTGCAAGCATCAGTTCTAGGTATGTGGCTTGCATACTTGGAGCATGTTGTTTTAAGTACACATTTACCAAATCTGCTGGAACATTTCCACACAAAAATAGGTCAATAGTTTCCCTTGGACAGCTTTCAAGCACGAGCATTGCATACTCCAGCACAAGCATAGTGTCAGTCCCGCAGAGAGGCTGCATAAGAAATACAACAAAATGGTCTCTCAGAAAGTTCTTCGCTGAAATTCTAAACCAGTAATCTATTCTTGATTTTCTACACAGGGAGTCTCAATGCTTTGATGCAGTTTCTGTAGTCTCTACAGATCCAGGCAAAGAGGAATCATCAGTGTCCAGCTAGGTAATGTCATAAAAGCAACTCATATGAACATAACATGTATACCCACCGAAACTGAAAGACAAAGGCATAAAATTCATAACCTGAACATCATGTAAAAGACATCTTTAAAAAGTTAAATAGATCTTCTTCTTTTTTTTTTTGACAAGTTTAAAAAGTTAAATAGATCTAAACTTCAGGTATGAACCAAAAAGATAACTTAGATAATCAAAGTTCAAGTTCTACGACTCTTATTTTGTCATAATTAATGAGATGAAAACGACAGTGATTTGAGAAAGGTGGAAATGCGAATGAAGCAGAAGTGACATTATCCATGTTGAAGCTAATGCTAGGGTACAAGGGCAAAGAGACTAACATCCTCTGAAATATGGCCATCAATTGAGTGGGATGCAGAAATAAGATGTGTGTAATGGGACAAGCCTTTGTTGAGTTGATTTCATGTCCTACTGTCTAGCTGTTCTAACATCAATATGCTTAACATAATCGCTTTATGAAAAAAAGTTCATGAAATTTTATAAGGGTCTTGCTATTGTGAGCCCACTGGGCAGGGCTCACAACAAGTATAGAAAACACACACACACACACTCCAGTGCACTTTTCAATACACTTACACCTATTTTTATACACTTGTCACACATTTCAACACGCTTTTTAAACCTTAACATAAGCCTACTGGGCCTATTTTAGCATTTTCCCTTTTATAAAGCTTAAAATATGGTTTATGAGTCGAGTAACAGATAAAACAAGTATATTCATGATAGACGGGTAAACTTACCTTGAGATAGTCAATAATCATCTCAGGCTTGAATTTTTGTGTCAGCTCTGCTTCTTTCTGGTCTGATTTTGACTCTTCAATTAGTTGATGCAGAAGTTTGAGAGCTTCATGGTGCATAGCATTGCATTTGTAGAGTTCCAGCAAGGCAACGTATTGATCTCTTTTCTGCAGAAACTCTTCGCATATTTTTACCTCACAGTAGTTGACACTTTTGAGCAGTTCCACAGCAGCTGAAGATTGTCCAGTTAGAAGCAGAGCTTGGAGTAGCGCTGTGTCCAGTACAGCTGCCATCTCTCTAGCACCTGAGCTAATGGCCATGTTAAGTCGGCCCTTAAAAATCAAAGAAGCCAATTAGAAGATGGAATAAATTATATATCAGAAGATTGAACAAGATACTAAATTATATATCAGAAGATCGAACAAGATACTAAATTATATATCAGAAGATCGAACAAGATATTGATACAGTTGTAAAAGCATAACCAATATCTAGTAATCAAGGGCTATGGGTAGAAATAAAAGATATCCACATATCTAAAGCATAAAATATCAGTTGATAAATCACTATTGACAAAATTAATCATCATAAGCAAATATAGCACAGAATCAAGTAGGCTGACATAGATGACTGTTAAGAATTTGTTTTGAATCATCATCATATAATCATTTTTAAAAGCCATCAAGTCCATTGAGAGTATATAGACATGTAATATGTAATATGTATGGTTTTTAGAACAGTACAGGGATGATACAGAAATGGAATACCAGAGCAGAAAAAGACCGTCAATAGACAGAAAGAAATAAGATAGGAGGAGATAATAAACATGAGAAAACAAGGAGAACGACATAAAGAGAAAGGAAAGAGAACAAAGAAATGAGTCAGAAAAGTGGAAAGTTCTTCAAAATATTTTAACTCACTCATATTCAAAGTCTCATTTGTTCCATCCGGACATTGGGTTCATAAGACTGCTAATACAACAAAAACTAAACCCAAGGCTATGCGACATAGAAACCTAAAGCTACTAATTCGTAGCACCTAAGCCTCAACGTTCTCAATCGATCGAATATATAGCTAGATCAAAGTATAGACTCCTACCAAGACTAATTTCTATTTAATAAATTAGGTCCCGTAACAACTTAACTGCAGGATACAAGGTTTATAGTGGAAAACGAGGAACCGACGAGGCACCCACAACTCCGGGGTCTTAGAAGTGCAAGGTTCTGGCTAAATTTATTAATTGCTTTCTAGACAAAAAGGCTCAAAGTAATCAGGAGTGATTTCTCAGCCTAGCTTGCATGTCCTTATAGAAGTAATGCAGTTCAATCAGATGTTAAAGTTCAAAATTCATCCAATATTGTACTATTTCTTAGCTAGAAGCAGATATTCGAGCCAAATAACTATCTGCACTAACTCTCCTGCCAATCAGGGCTCAAGGTTATGCAGGGAAGCAGCAAGAGATAGGGTCCCTCTCCCACAATGTATATGCATATTTCCTAATTTATCCAAGTGTGGACATGCCAGGATGGCATTTAGAGCAGGTAGAGTTTTAGCATATATGAATATAATACCAAAGGTCAAAATCTTCGGGAATTTAATATAAAATGGTATCAACGAAAGTGAGAGAAAATCGATGCAGAAACAGTTGGAATTACATGGGACATGATGTATTTTCTCTCATCAACGAAAAATGTCCAAGAGTGGTTTACCTTGGCGGATTTCTTAGACCGATTGGAATCATAAGATCTAAAAGTATCTCCAACAGCATCGGACACAACCTCTTCAGTTCCCTCAGCAGTGGCTTTTTCAATTATACCATATCTCTTCTTCTGCAAAAACTTGATGAGAGCCATTAGCGTGTTATGGCTCATTTTCTTGGACTCAAGTGCAGCGCCCTCGTCAGATTCTGCTAGCTGTGGAGGAGGTGAGTATTCCATATCATCTGATAAACCAGATGAACCTCTAGAAAGATATGGATTATCTCCACTAATGTCCACAAACTTCTCTGCTTCAGATACCACAACTGATTTCGGAAGGGTAATAGATGGATATAAAGAAAGCACATATGTGATTTCTACTTGAGATGCCAAAAAATGCTCCATCGCCTCCTCATAGCTTCCATTCTCAAACAGATAGTGTGCATATCTGTGGAAGTTAATCATTTCTGACATAAATTCAAGATTGTAAATAAACCAAAAGCTCGAGCAGAGCATCTAAAGAACATTTGGAAGCTCAACAAAACACAAGGCAAGCAATGGTTTCTTTGTCTATCAACAAGAATGCTTTCAAATAGAGAACCCACCATATAAGAAGATAGGGCAGGGAACAAGAAACCAAGAGAGAAATGATAAACGACGAAATCACATATCACTCTTACAGTTAACAACCAAAAG
This sequence comes from Vaccinium myrtillus, assembly GCA_016920895.1. Classification (NCBI taxonomy): domain Eukaryota; kingdom Viridiplantae; phylum Streptophyta; class Magnoliopsida; order Ericales; family Ericaceae; genus Vaccinium; species Vaccinium myrtillus. Next base: position 8,946,987 of record CM029279.1, read on the forward strand.
CAAGAGTACTTCCAAAAGGAGGAATGTGAAGCCCAATTTTTCGTTCTGTGAGCCCAAAATGAAGACATTACTGATTTTCTACCATAAAACCACAAGCTATTCAAACTTTTTGTCAAAAAATATCTTACATTTTCTGTGAAATAATGCAACCAAAAACAGGAGACGAACTACCAGTGAAAACGATCTTTCGAATAAGAGCCAAAGCCCCTCTAATAACTACCAAGGACGTAAATTAAAGAAAATAGTATCACCCACTCCATACCCACCACTTGAATGAATTTCCCCCATACAACAAAAGCCACAGGCCAATGCAGAAATAGAGTGATCAATGGTTTCCGCATTCCTAGTACACAAAATGCAAACTAAGACCATGCAAATTTCTTTTTTTAGGGACCATCATTTGGACCTATATCAATTCCAGCCCCTTAATTACAGTTTGAATTAGATAAGTAGCAGAATAACTATGTCAACCACCTTCACATGCTAAGCCCCTTACTAATTAGCACCCTTAGCAATAGTAAGAACTCCAAAAATGAAAACTTCTTTCCATCCCATCCCCATTCCTGTAGCACCAAAAGCATACCAAAGCCACGTTCAATTTCCAAAATCTCTGACCTTCTTCAGCTCCTGGTGATTGTAGAAATGCTTCAGGCTACCCTTTCTGTAAAACTTCCTCAGACCACTCACCCCTGCCCTAGGCGACCCTACAAAATGCACTGTCTGCTCATAAAAGACATGACTAAAACAAACTTTCATCAAAGGTTTGAAATAGAGAAATTTTGGTTATAATTGTTAAAGCATCCAACTCATAACCAACTGGCATGACAATGAGTGGAGAGGCTGCCCAAGCTCATATACTAGCTTTGGAGGTTATAATTAACCAATCTCACACTCCCCTGCACGAGCGACCCTGACCTGCACGTGGAGAGGTGAACAACGGATCCACAACAATGGGATCATAACGAAACATGGTGCACTTATGGCACAAACAACGGGGCAATAACCAAGAGACTGTTGTCTAAAATCCTCCGAAAGTTGAGTGGAGAGGCCGCCCAGGCTCATATACTGGATTTGGAGGTTATAATTAACCAATGTGAGACAAACTCTAACAATAATCATCTTCAAACCACCTACCACAAACTAATTCCACCAGAACAGTTATTTATCCTCTTCAACAAATCATCCAAAGTACAACCATTACGCTACATACTGCTCAGGATTCCATTTTCCTAATCTCACTAGTCACCACCACAAGGCCTTCGAGAAAAGAATCTATTTTGATCAGTGAATTCTTCACTGGGCAAAACCAACACTCCCTGAGATTGAAAACAGAAAAGTTCCTTCCCGAACATATAGACCATGGCTATCTGTTAATGAAATAGTCATGCATAATCCACAATTCTAGCACAATCAGCCCGATCTTCCTCAAAGTTAACCTGAACAAATTGGCACAAGTGCCTCCTCTACTTGACCCCACTTTTTTAAAACTGTAACCCTGGTGCCCTATCAATGACAGAATAAGTATCCGCTGAAAGTCTGGATCTCCTTCCCCAAACAAGACCTGATGAAGCAAGTTAGAATTATCCAACCTTGAGTTGTGAATCCTAATGGAAAACCCATAATGAGAAATGGTGAGTGTTTGGTAGACGTGTGAAACATAGGTTATGCATTTGATTAGTGTTTGGTGGTATAATCAGATTATTAGATTGTGAGTGGACATTTGACCATGATGCCCGTACTATTGTTTATTGAATCAGGAACAAACCTTTGCAGAAATTTAAAGAAACTGTTCAGCAATATGCAAAAATACATACTACGCATATTTAAATAACGTCTAACTAGTCTAGTTAAAATTTTAGTTCTGTGATTAAACACAAGTTTAAGCTGAAGTAACATCCAAATAATATCACAAAAGATGTTCCTATGCAGGGGATATGTTGACCTTATATGAATTGACTGCTCTTTTGCAGCTCGGAGGCTTGAATCCTCTAGTGGGAGCATCCTACACAAAGCCAATGCTTCCTCAAAATTGCCAGATGCAGTTAATTGTACTATCTGTATAGAAAATAAGGTACAAGAGTTCATCAAATTCTTCATCCAAATGCTGTATTTCAAGGGAGAAGCGTGTTTCAGATTAGATTGATGATCATAATAAAAATTCTAATGCCAAGCATTCAAAATATTAACAGTTCTAAAATGCATAGGTCCTAAATCTTAACAAAGTTCTGATTTGATTTCTTTCAACTTTGTCTAGACCAAAATTCACAAAAATTACTGGAATGAGTATATCAATATATCATGTTTTCATGAGAATACCAAGCATATTGAGTCAATTTTATCCTCTCCAACCACAGTTCAATTCACTGGCGAACTGTTTTCCGCATTATTATGTATATTCGAGGCAAATTCCATCAGAGTTAGTTATTCATCAACTTCTTTGGAACTTCATGCCTTCTCTGAGCAGGTGAAAGCTATGAATCGCAAATCTACTACTGGCATTTTTCTTCATAGGTGATTCTCTTATTCCATACAAAAGTGAAAATCAAATTGCTGTTGCATGTCCTTCTGCGGATGCTGAATATCATGCTATGGCTACCAACTGCATCTCTAAAAGTTGGTTGCGTTGGTATTTGCTCATCCTGGAGTTTCCAACTCGTTATGATTCAGGGAAAAAAGAGTACCTTGCAGATTGCTCATCATGCGGTCTTTCATGAGCATACCAAGAATATTGACATTGCTAATCAACTCAATAACAATCCTGTGATGGCCCAGCACTCTCCGTTTCGTCAGGTTCATTCATAACTAAAGGAACTTAACAACAATCCTTTTTTTATTTGATAAGTAATTAATATGTTAAGAAAACAAGGCATTAAGGGAATGCAGCCCACGTACAAAAAAAGGCCCCAGACAACAAGGTCCTATACACTACCATGAGAATAAAAAAGATCAAACCAATCTATGTACTGGTCAATAGCAGGATTACATTCTCTTTTGAGCCTTGTCCCAACTATACAATCTACTAACCAAAAAACTTTTGATTCTAAACAAAGGCTTTTCTATCCTTTCAAAACATCTCATGGTCTTCTCCTGCCGCATTATCCACGTCAAACAAAGTGGAGTCATGGCCCAAACACAATTCCTTCTCTTTCCCACCCTACCACCTCTCCACGCAATTAAAGGAACTTAACAACAATCCGTACAAACCCGCTGTTAGCAAAACTCTCTCTAATTTTACTCTACGTGTAACAGCAACAGAAGACCTACCATTTATAACAATTTTTTATTTTAGGTTACAAGAAATCTACAATGTTCAATTTTGCTTAGGCACTGAGAAGTACGAATTAAGATGTGTGGATGTAAATGGGAGCATAATTGGGTCAACAAAATAGAAAGCTATTAATGTTGGCAAAGTACATCGCCAGTGAAAAGCAGAGTGTTTGGAGAGCCTTAAAGTGGACTTGGAACAATGAACACAACCTATGTAGAAAATCATTTCTTAGAATGGGTTTCTTCTCTGAGGGTGAATGTGACAATTTCAAGAAAAGAAAAGGGTGAATGTGACAATTGCTCCAACCAAAATTACTTTAAAATCCATATTTATACATGATATCTTTTGACTCCCCAGAAATCCAAAAGAGATGAAATGGTATCTCGTTAAGCAATTACAGTGCTGCATGTGAGGAACCATACCATGAATCAGTCACAGCAATGATGGGTACTGGCCACAACAAAAGCAAGGCCGTAGCTTTGACCAATAAGCATAGATCAAGTTGGACCATCGTAAGAAAAGCATTTTTAGAAGTAGCTATTCCACAATTTTGGCCAACACTTATCAACCTAATTGCCTAAAAGCTTTTGCAATTGATGCGCAAAAAGTGGGAATGGAGATTGAGTCAGGTGGGGACACCTAAAACAAATCCCTAGATTTATATCATGCAAGGAAACTTATCAAATTGTCAATAGTTTATGTAAGGGGATAATAACATGAAAAGTTTGGGAGAATCTTAAAGAAAACTGACATTTCCTTCTTCACAGGCATCTATCAAGTCCATTTACTAGAGCATGGGGAACTAGTTGAGACAAGAAGTCAAGAACAAAAATGGCATGCATGATATTTACTTTTTTCTATACACAGAAGTAGGAGACAGCGCACGTAAGATACCAAGTCGCGAATCTTCCTGGGTTCCAAGACATACCTGAGCACCAAGAGGAATAGGAAATAACCCACAAACAGAGGTATCTAACGCCACAATAAGAGCATAGTTACTTTGCAGAAGGTGCCGAACATTACGGAGGACAACAGTCTGTATCAAAGGATAAGGAACTCGGAGAGACCGTATCTACAAACCTCACATAGCACATTTAACAAAAATGAGCAATGAGATAGGCCAAAACAAAAGAACCAAGAGTGTATTACTTAGAGGAAATTGTCAAATTACCTCAACATGTCTTGGTAAGAGACCTACAGCATACGGCATCTGAATGACAACAGTAGCAGGGGCCTCAGACCAACAAATCCTGCCTTCTTGAAGAAGTTTCCCATTTTGGTCCACAAACACTCCAATGTTATCCTATGAGCAAAAGCATCAAATCTGTTCTAAGGTCTGCGTGGATTAGGGTAACGAAGATCATATTACTGATCAAACTATATTTACTATATTTACCAGCTGAATAAAGACATTTTCTTTGAGGATGTATTTTAACAGCATTAAATCTACTTATAAGCTATTGATTCAATGTTACTGCAGTACGGGTCTTATATCCACATGATATGCATGAATATAACTAATACTTCATTTCGACAAGTTTAACTGCCATCTACAGTGGAAAAACAGAGTCCATAATCACCCAAGTATAGAATATATGAAATCAATTGGAATGGAGGGACACATTTGAATTTTGAACTTATACCATTCAGATTATGTAGAGCATACCCACTGTAAGTCTACCTCTTTATAGCACGGTTTGGGAGACCTAGCATTTGAAATGCACTCATCTGTCCAAGTGTTGTGGCATTGGTTTGAGTCAGAGGAATCAACCCCCCTCAAGGCCTCAATCAATGTTGGGTTGGATTGTTTCATTGCAGAATGTAGCCCATATAAATTTCTTGATGCTTATAGACAATATGGTCCAATCTTCCTTGTCGCTGAGCTTTTGAATAGCTTCCACTGACTTTTACTACCTACCTATCACCAGATTGAACATGGTGTACTGCTACCTTTAACAGGGAAGCCATGACTGGTCTAGATACACCACACAACAAATCACCTCTAGGTTATGGGCTCAAAAGAATAACATAGTTGCTATTCCTGTTTAACATGTTATATTTGAGTATTGCAAACAGGAACATTGCAAAATCTATAAACATTTCTTAAAAACAAGCCACAATGCTTCAGGAAAAAGAAGATAAGCACTGAAGGCGGTCAAACCAACCAAAAATGTGCAATCACCTTAGCAAAAGGAACAAAAAGCCTACAGCCCTCCTTATCTCATCGTCCGACGCTTTGAGGGACATGAATTATTTACAAGGCCCGCAGTCGTGGATATGCCAATTATTGCCTCAACCTGTACAACCAGATTCGTCCTGACCGAAAAATTTGCAGACTTCTTCCAATCAGCTGGAAGTTATTGAGTCGGCCAAATATAATTTTTCCACGTGCATCAAGTTCGTGGGTGGAGCAGCTGTGTTTACTTGACCCCAACCCAAATACAACTACAATATTAAAGGGTTCATTTACTAATCATGTATATCAACCAAAAAAACAGGTGAATGAACACCTAGGTTAACTGTTATCTCACAAAACTTGTTTCTTCCTCTCTCTTTCTCTATTGGCAGGTGGCAGCTATTGCCATCTGCATGCTCAGCCACCATGGCCAAGCACCACCACTGACCATTTCTCTTATTTCCCTACATTTCTGATGAGCTGGTGTTACCTCGACGGTGTTAGAACTACTTGATTTGTAAAAAAAACAAAATCTATAGCAATGGTGTTAATTAATTTGTATGTTTACACTAGCAATATACAAGTAGTTGTATATTGTATTTCTAGAAAGTTATAAGATTTTCTCATATCAATCAACATATTTCTGCCATCTCTGCAGATCTGAAATTTGACCACTTGATTTTGTGAGTTGGGCTAGGGTTTTGCGAGTTGGGCTAGGGTTTGACAACTCTGGCAAAATATTAGATTCAATATGAATGCTAATGTGTGTGCTTGGTACATGTACATGAATGTACATGTACAGATTCAATACGAATGCTGATGTGTGCACTAGGTACATGTACATGAATGTACATGTGCACTAGCGATATACAAGTAGTTGTCTATCATATTTCTAGAAAGTTATAAATAATGTTTTCACATATCAATGATCCTACTTCAGCAATCTCAGCAGATCTGAAATTTGACTGCTTGAGTATGTCGATATTTCCGTAACTATTTGAGTATGCCAATATTTCCTTCCTGTCTATACTAGAGGTAGCAAAACACAGAAATGCAAAAGCAATGGCAGATATTTCATCTGTACTCACAGGTATGTCAAACAACTACAGCGTTCCAACCTGGAACTATTATATTAATCTCACAGTATTCAGAAGTAGTATAGCGAATTGGAGGCCTTGAGGCAGAGAAAAAAAAATGAAAAACGTATATCAGCACTGATATCAGGGAAAGTGATTTTGATTCCTTTGATCTTTTTTCTCAAATTGGTGATTCCTTGATCAGTTTCAACCCCTGTTGAGCATTTGGTTTGTAATCAAGAGAATGCCTCTGGTTCTTGTTCTTTGGCTTGGAATACAACTAATCTAAACCAACAAACATATGTAAATTATGAGCAAAATTTGAGTACCTTTCCCAGAAGAAGTTCTCCAGATGGAAGACACACTACTAATGGCGGGGCACTCCTTCCTGAAGGAAATACCTCAGACAACGCACCATTTGTGGAATTCAGTATTACGTATTCCCTTTTAATACCCAGACATATGTTCTCCCCACACCAAGCCATTGACTTCACCGTATCGGGAACACCAAATTCTTTCACCTCCACAAATCCCCGTCCTCCTACCAAAGTAAGAAAAACCAATTTGATCATGTCATGAACCAGTAACCCAGGCCTCAAGGAAAGATTTCACTTCTCCCCCAAAATCGCGGTGACTTGATTAAGTTGCAAAAATTCAGATGTAAAACTAATGCCTTTAGCTAAGAAGACGTGAGAAAAGAGAAAGAAAACTCTACAATTATACCGCTGGGACCCTTGAAAACAAAATGTTCGCTCAACCAAGCCTAATTCAACCCTTTTATCCGGTTGGAGTTATCTGGAAGCATTTTCCAAAATTTCATTTCCTTCTAGCCTTCTATTAATCACCAAAATTGAGTGTTCAATTATAACCTACGTCCTTCACCAGAATGACAAATAAACTGGACTTAGTTTTCGGGAAAATTACCATCATGTCTGAATATACAGACCCTCTTCTGCCTCGCGAAGCACAAGAATCCTCTCCTATCATCCCACGAATAAACATTCGCGCCTTTAGCCTTGGTAATAACCGCGATGGTCTCCAAATTGGGAAGCCGATGGAATGCGATGGACTCCGATAGCGAAAGGAGCAGCTCTCTCGACTCCAAGACCTCCATCGCAACCATCGGCCGCTTCGAGAAGCCGTTCACGGTTCGTTCGAGGACGTAGGGTTCCTTCCGCAGCTGCCGATCGGCGGCGGAGGCCGAAGGAGGAGGGGGAGAGTGGTCGGAGGGGGCGTAGATACGGAGAGATCCATCGGAGCAAGCGAGGAGGAGTTTGGAGCCGTACGATTCGATGGCGTCGATCTTTGTCGGGCAGCCGGTGAGGAGCTCGAAGGAATCGTAGGCACTGTGTACCATTGTCCCCCTCTTGTTCCAACTTCGACGGACTGCAGAGAAATTGGGTTTAAAATTAACAAATCAGAACTCTCAAGGAAGATGAACGAGAGAAAATGGCGAAAGACTGAAAGAGATATAGGGGCCTACAAAATGGGTTTAGATCCTATTTTAACCTAGAGGTGACACCACATAAATGAATTTATTCAACGATCGAGATCAAGCCACGTTCCCAAATTCACATTTCATTTGATCCCACGACGCCGTTTTATTCCTTTTCCTAAATGGGAGCTTAGAGCATCTCCAAATCTCCAATGACTAATAAAACAATACCAGATAAAAGGGATTATTATCTCTAAGTCTATAAAAGAAATATCTAATTACAACTAAGGTAAGACACTTTTTTTTAGTTACCATTAAGGAAAGTCACTTTTTTTGGGGGTTTAGATTTATGGTGCACTTTTCTATTATAGGGTTTTAGTGGTTTAGGCACTTTCATAGGGTACCCTAGGGTTTTAGGCACTTTCATAAAGTATTCTAGAGATTGTGCCCATGTGGAGTGGGTAGAGAGAGAGAGAGAAAGAGAGGGAGGGACGGAAGTCACGCACATGGGCCAAAGGGGGGCACGGGGAACGAACGGTTGCGAAATGGGATTTCCCGTCTTACCTTGGCGGTGCATGTACTGGAGCCAGCGGGAATTAATTTCCTTTTCTTGGACCGGCCAGGAATTCCCCCTAGATAAAATCTCCGGACCCTATAATACACTCAGAAGTGTTTTTCGCCTAAAAAGTTAGCTGACTTATTTTTTCCGTCTTTATTTGATTTTTTCGCGTTTTTTTGTTTTGCATCAACTTTTTGTGTATTATTGGTTCGTCTTGGCGAGAGAAATAAGAAAAGTAAAAATTATGATCGAAGCTTAATTTTTTTTGAATAAAGACAAAAACAAGTTAAAAAGATAGATTTTTATACTTTTTTCAATCTTACTCAAAAAATTGAGAGTTCTAATCATAATCTTTTACGTTTTTAGATTCCTTTCGTTGAGACGAACCAATAATACAAAAAAAATCGATACAAAACTAACAAATGCAAAAAAAAAAAAAAAAAAAAAACAACTACAATGAGCTAGGTAAATTGGATCATTAACTTATCGCTCAATAACTCACTCTATAAATTTTCTTTTTTGTGGATCAAAAGAAGTGGTGGGAGGGGGCAACTAGCGTATCAACCCCCTGGGCGTGACCATAGGGGCTTCCGACCCGCCAGTGGAATGTCTGGTTCGGGTCATAGCTACTGTCCGTGAAGACAACCCGTCACCATGGCACCACCTAAGTACAAATGGGCATAAATGTGTACCCACAATCCCTTGTCACTGGCAACACTCAAAAACGAGTCTCCCCTAAAAATGTGAGGCACCCTGCCCACTAAGCAAACTGCAAACACCATCCATGGTACTCACTCTGTACATTTGGCCACCTATTTATGCACTCAAAAAAATTCTGGGCTCATATTTTTAGATAGAGATTAATTTTTTGGGATAAAAAAAGAAGTCTAAAAAATCTATATGTTAGGGGATAAAATTTGGGATGAAAATCTATATTTTTATATTTTTATATTTTTGGGATAAAAATCTATAAAATTGGGGATAAAAATCTATATTTTTATATTTTTTGGGATAAATTTTTTTAGCTAGTCCATTGGAGTGAACATTTACTCAATAAGCTAACCTTCACTTATCAATCCATAAGTGAGTTCTATTTTTATAAAAAAAAAACTACCATTTTAGTTCATTCAATTCTTGCCATCAGGGACGGAGCCAGGATTTTACTTTTGTAGTGGTGAAAAAATGTACTTAAAAAATAAAAAGACAAAATATATTATGAGGATGAAAGATTAAAAAAATCTAGTGATAGCGAGTCTAAATAATTCGGGAATAAAAATTTATTTTCTATATAAGAATTGCATTTTTTGAAAGTCTTGTGATGGCGGCCGCCACCACTTGTCCCCCTTTGGCTCCATCCTTGCTTGGCATGCCATCGGAGATGCTCTCAATGCTCCATTGAACTGGTGTAATCCCATTTGGCACTACAAGCACTTTCATCACTTTCTCTCTCCTAAACAAACTCCAAATTCCAATTCATACTAGGAAAGAAAACCTACTACTCTCTACCTCTTCAACAAATCCCAGGCTTTCAACTCTCAAATAGTACGTGAAAAAGCAGGGTCGTATTCTGTTCAGTCTGGGTACCAAGTCTCCATTCAGATTTTGGAAGAGGACGATGACCGGAGAGCAGCAGGTTGATAAACTCTAGAGCATAACAAGCCCTTTGGATTGAAGGATTTGATGAGAGAAGAAAAGAAATGGAGGGGAAGAGGACTCTCTCCTCTTTTCTCACCCCTCTTGCCAAAGGAGCTGTAAAAGAAATGAACTTTGAAGCAGCAAAACAAACTAGGGTTGATGATGTAGTTTGGACAATTTCCCCTAGTGGGCTTTATACATCTTGGCATACCTGGGAGGCCTTAAGGCATAAAAAGGAGAAGGTTCAGTGGGCCTCTCTCATTTGATTCTCGATGAATGTCCCTAACAGCTCCTTTGAATGGAGGGGAACCACGAGAAAAGAAAGGAGAAGAAAGGAGAGTGAACTCTCTCCCTTGTTTGGATGACCAAATTGGTGGGAGAGGAAGAGAAATGGTGAGATTTCAAGAACCCCTTCCCTCTTTTCGTTTCTTGCCACTTTTGGCGTAACTCCGTGAGAAACGGATCGCCAGCGGAACGTGCGGTCCACCCCGTCGTCGTACTTGCACCATTGTCTTCGTCTCATCAAGGAGAAGCCGGACGGATTTGTGATCAAAACTGAGTTTTGAGGTCACTGGAAAGTCGCCGGAGATGAGAGAGATCACCGGAATGGGAGGGAAATCGATCTGGGTTATTTGGATGAGACGGTGAGAAACCTCTCCCTTTTATTTTATTTTCTCACTAGTAAGTGAGATCTCTCCCCTTTCTTCTCTCACCATCCAAAGGGCCTGTAAGTGGGCATTTATTATGTGATGGTGAATGCTGGCATAAAAAACAATGTCCATGCATATGGATCATCTTTTCGATACTGATTAAGGCTAGAATTGTGGAACCTTTCTGGTACTTCTGTCTTCTATTGAATCCGTCTGGGTGTTATAGCAAGGAAGGGGCAAGAGAAATGACGACTTGGAAAAACGGTAGACTTTTCATATATCCGGCAATCAGCGCTTCGAAGTTCTGATTACGAATGTTGTCATATGAAAATAAGCAACTCTGGTACGTTTGTACACAGGTAGAATTCACTGGATGGTCTTTTACTATGATTTACTTACCATTGGATACGAAACGAGAGGAAGAAAAATAGACGGGGGAAAGAAGGAAAGCCTTCATTCTGTAGAACCCTGATTTTAAAATAACTCCTACAACCAGTTCGAGTTGATCAAAAGTTTCAACTTGCATTCAGTTAATTGTTTGTCAAAAATCTTTTGTTTCCGAGGATTTCTAGCTTTACATCCATGTAAACATTCCAAAGAAAGCTTTTCTTGAAAATATAGTACAGCCTTACGTACCCCTCTCCTGTTGCAAGAAGTTTGGGCTGAAAGAATGCGACTTTTACAGAGACCAAAATAAAACAACTGGTGCCCATGCAACTAGTTTGCGTGGGGAAACTCAAATCGTAAGTGGTGATTTTCAGTTCAGTCTGTTTTCTTCCTACTACTCGGTATTTCTTGATCTGAAGGTTGATGAGGTATTCTACTCACAAGCCATACCAGTAGTACGCCTATCAATGCACCAGAGAGGTGTGCTACGTGATTAACATTCTGCAAGGCATAGCCTCCGCGAAAACTGCCCGACAATCCTGTTGAAGCTTGGGCTGCTTCCATCACCTGATTATGCTCAAGAGGGAGTCAAGTCAATATAAAGCTTATTTGATGGAAAGAATGTGAGGGCAACTTTGACAAGGAGAAAAAAAATCCCAGAAGCAACTTTCCCGATAGCAAATGCTCTCAAAAACCATCCTTAAGCAATGAAAATCACATATTTTATCAGCTAATGTTGAATATGTCATCATTGGAATTGGAATAACTCATTCAGTTGAATGCATAGATAAGACTAAAAAGGTAATTCATTGAGAAATAGAATTTAAAGCAAATGAAATATAGAAGCAGCATTTTTCATAAATAGCTTCTTTCCCACATTTAATACCTTGAATGAAGACGACCAAGACTTGAAAGAAATTAAAATCCATCTAAAGAAGGTAATGGTGACCGTTGATGCTCCCACTTCCCTCTTCCAAGTAAATTCACAGAACAGTAAAGAAAACGACAATCTATTTCTTCACTTCCCACTGAAGGATCTTCTTCACCAAATTACTAGTACTCTCAACTCTTGTCGTAATGCAGGTTTGAACTGGCAAGAAAGGACGGGGAGTGGATGTCACTAAGCTAAAGGAAGAATTAACAAAGCTTTTCTTGATAATTTCCCATGCAAAATAACAAGAATCCGAATTGAGTACGCCATTATTAGGCAGATAACCATAACGACTCGGGGGTCTAAGCTGCCAATGTTGTGGTAGAAGCATTGGATAACAACCTATAAGTTGGAGACTGGATAACCAATTTCAGTATCCTAACCTAAGACCAGTAGTTATGCATTTGCACACGACAACAGTTCTTTCCAACATTTTAATGAAGTACTTATGAAAGAAGTCAAGAACTAATCCTTTAAGCACATCCGCGTTCTGGCAAGTCAATCAAACTCAGAGTTGGGGAGCAAATAATGGTCCCATTTATCAAAATGAGCTTCATCAAACAAATCAATATACATCCGCAAAGATTTATCTGCGAATTTCATAAGATGACAATTCCTCATGGGATCCATATTATGTGATACTGAATTGCTTACCTTCTCTACTACAAATTGTCCCAGTATGAGCACTTCAAGGATCTTTCTCCAGTCCCAGGACATCTGCAGTGAGGGAACAGCTAGTAGACAAATTTACACCCAATGGGTTCACAATGAGGTGGGTTCACAATGAGGTACATCAACAAACAAATAGAGTTACCTTCACGAGGACACTAACTGCAAATAGTCCAAATACAGCACCCGACGCCCCAACAGAAACAGCATTTGTTGGAAGAACCAACCATGAGACAAGATTTGCTCCAGCACCCGTTAGGATGTAAGAAAGCCATAACGCAAAGTTCCCCTCCTCCTCTTCAACTAGCTTTCCTGTTCTAAGGAAAAAGTTAAAAATTACATTCTCAAATCTATATTTATTACATTGTGTCCTCTCAGTGAACTTCAGGAATCAAAAGCAAAAAATGGAGACATACCAAAAATGTACAAAAAGAAAAGGTTGCTGGAGAGATGGTTCCTGATGACGATACAAAGCAAAATATTAGGACCAAACAACAGAGATATACCGATAAAGGCAGCCAGTGACTGTTTCGTATCGATTTTTTGAACACCAACTCATCTAGAAGCTTAAAAATGTTACATAGAGGGGTAAACGTTATTGCAGACATTTTCAACATGCCCCTCACCTGTGGCCAAGCTCCATAATCAGGTCGAGCATATGTATGTATGTTAATTAATAAGTAGACTACGAGTACTGAATACGGGATCTATTGCTCATTTTTGAAAAAATAATGTAATGCTAACCACCAACTCATCTAAAAGCTAAGATGTTAGAGGGGAAAATTTCAAAAAAGCCTTTTTACTTTCACTCCAACGTCCCATTGACCTCCAAACTTCAATAAATGTTAATTAAACCTCTAAACTTCACACGATTTTTCCAATTACACCGACGCTATTTCAGTCAATTTCTCAATGGCGGATCTTATGTGGCACCAAGGCTATGCTTTTGAGAGATATTAGAACATTGGGAGCACCACATCAATTGAAAAAAAAACAATATAAACCCTTTCTCATCAATATATTGGAAGCTTCCCATCTCTGTAATAACATATGCCAAATTCAACGCTCTTCTGATCAAAATCCATTTGTACACATGCACATAAACATCCGTTTGATCTCGAAAAACAAAACCTTTAGAATCGCATTCAATCGTGTTCTTTGAACAGATATAGGGCTTCTTTGATTTTGAAATAGTTTCGCAGATATATGGTGCAAAGGATCCGAATTGGGGTTTTACAAATCGAGATCTGGCATTTGCGGCTTTGGTGGATTCAAATTAGGAGGTAAATTTTCCTGTGCAAAACCCCGTAATATGAAGGTTTTACAGTGAGAAACAGAATTTTCCACTAACAGATTGATATACTATTAATCACTTGAAAAGATACCGAATCGAATTGAGTTTGGCGTGATCAAAGTGATGATTTTACATCGATGGACAGCCTTGTTCTGGGTTATTCTGATTTTAGGGTATTTTTGCACAGTAGTGGTGTCGGAGTAGTCATCACCACCACCAGCGGTGGATTGGAGTCAGTAGCGTGGTGGTAGGCATCAGGCGTGGTGGTGGTAATACCCAAAGAGAGTCAGAGGTTAGGCAGTGTTTGGTGGCTGTGTGTGGTTGTCCGTGGAGTCTATGGTTGTTGGTGACGTCCGTTGTGGTCAGTGGCTGTGGGTGTTGTCAGCCTTGGTGGCGGTCTCTTGAATTTCCCCGGAGAGAGAGAGAGAGTGGGGCCAGTCCAATCAGCATTTCCATGTTATTTGCCAAAGCAAAAGCGGAGCCTTGGTTCCACGTAATCATCTTCTGTTAAGAAATTGACGGTTTGGGTGTAAGTGAAAAATCTTGTAACATCCAGAGGTTCAATTGACATTTATTGAAGTTTGGAGGTCTATGGGACATTAGAGTGAAAGTTCAGAGGCTTTTTGAAAATTTCCCACGTTAGAGAGCACAACAACAACATCCATTCAATCTCCAATCAATGAGGGTATAGATGTTAGAGAGCAGTTAGCAGAGCAACTTTATTATTAATAGTCTCGATTCTATAGTTTAAGGACTATATAACAGTTCTATGTAGCCGTACAAAATGCCTTTTAACATCCTTTTGCGTTAAAACCTGTCAATCTGTTTCTATACATCTCGGAATTGTATAGAGATCTCACCAATTAGCATGACAGAATGTTGATGTCACAAACTGGTACCACATAGGCCTATTGTGGTACAGATACAAGGCTTTGATACCCCTAACCTGCGAAAACAGAAAAACTTGGTGTTAGCTTCGTCATCTGGAGCAAGTGACTCTAAACTGACTTAGAGGGAAGTTAAAAGATCAGTTTCTTCAGGATAATGCTGTCTTCTTATTGATGTTTAATGAGCTTAGAGAATAATCCTTGTTCTCCATAATTCGACTCTATATTATGCTGGCATAGCCTGCTGCCATATACATTATCCTTGTTCTCCATAATTCGACTCTATATTATGCTGGCATAGCCTGCTGCCATATACCAACAAATTATCCTTCTCTCCCCCAAAGTTGCATCCTTTTATTGGTATTTCATCGAGAGATCAAGAAACAAAAAAACTAATA
Organism: Vaccinium myrtillus; assembly: GCA_016920895.1. Lineage (NCBI taxonomy): Eukaryota > Viridiplantae > Streptophyta > Magnoliopsida > Ericales > Ericaceae > Vaccinium > Vaccinium myrtillus. Next base: position 8,962,352 of record CM029279.1, read on the forward strand.
AGAAAGCAAGAGTAATTAGGACCTGAAAAAAGTGATCCGCGACGTAAACTCCAAGGTTAAGGAGGAGGATCCAGAATATCCCATTTACGCGCTTCTGTGGCTTCCTCTTCTCTTCTGATTTTCCAAGTTCAAGTTGTGACATCATATCTAAAACAAAGATCATAATATTGCTTATACTTCCACATTATTAAAGGATTGAGGTTTCAGTCACACATTTTCCACTGTCTACTTGAAGAGTGATGGGAACTTATCAAGTGATTCAAAATAATCATACTACGTGCATTCATTTATGCCAATCCGAAATCCGGTATCCTATTTCTGTAGAGTAGCATTGCCCCCTACCTCCCAAAGAAACGGAAAAAGAACCTTAACAAATCAACAAGACGAGCAAAGTAGATCCTATCCTACCTACAAATTCTATTAACTTAGAAGCCCTTTTCCATGTACATATCAGTAAACCATGTCGCGACTAATAGTTGGCAATGAAATATCAATGCAAGCCCTTGTACACCCTTATAGGTGATCAATGGATCAGCATAGCATGGTTTTACACACACATGAAAATGCAGGATTTAGTACTAAGAAAATTTGGTTGGTTGATTGCCCAAAAAATTACATTGGAAAGCTTCAACATGTGAAAAATGTTTGTAATTTTTCTTTCTTTCTAGAAGTTCTCTAACAAAAGCCCAACTAAAATTCCCAGATACCTGATCTGTTTAAAAGAGAACTGGGGACAGAGCTCATTCTATTACAAGTATGAACATGAGTTACAAAACCCAATCCCTAGATCAAATATTCAATGTGTAATATTATTTCCACAGAAGTTTTGACGCCCACCAAGTGTTCGTCAAAATTCCAATGACAAAAGCCCACCCAATATCCGATAATAACTCCAGCCACATATAGCATATGTTGGCATGTAAATTTTTAAATTCCTTCCAATTTCATCACGCAAAAAAAAAAAGTTCGGAATTTTCGTCCAACTCAACTCGACCCAACCTGAATTATCAAATATAGGCATATTCATTTCACTGGAGAGAGAGAGAGAGAGAAGACCTGAGTCGTTCAGTCTGCAGAGGAGGCGAGAGCGGGCGGCGGGGAGTGGAAGAGGGTTGGTGGGAGTGGTGAGTAGTGGCGGAGAAATATTGGTGAAGAGGCGGTGGGAGTAGGAGGAGAGAGATATGGCCGTGGCCGTGGCCATGGGCTTGGGTATGTATGGAGAGTGAGGTGGTAGAGTGAAGATGCGATGATGCTGGTGATTATGCAGCGGGAGTCTCATTTTTCCACGCAGAGAGAGAGAGAGAGAGAGACAACTGGTGTTCCGACAGAAAAATCAGAACGACGCCTGCTTTTGTAGGAAAAATTTAAAAAATGATACGGACACAGCGACACTCTACCAAACTCTCATTCACATGTGGATGTGGTGACCACTTGTAGGGACCACTCACATGTGAGTAAGGGTCTAGTAGAGTCATGCGACTAAACACAACATTATTTGCAAAAGCAATTCTATTTGCAACACCGTATTTATTCCATACAATCTAATTTTCTCCATAAAATTCACAACTAAAATTTCTCAAACAAACTTAAAGCATCTCTAGTACACTACCTAAAAAATGTTTGCTAAAGTGTACACATAAATACATGTGGGCCCTATTTTATGTCTTTACGGCCTTAGTTTGCTAGTAGCTAATGAATAATGCACTTTAGTGGGCTACCTACCTATATATATATATATATATTTAGTAACTTTAAGTTTTTCCTCTCTCTCTCCTCTCTCTCTCTCTCTCTCTCTCTCTCTCCTTAAAGTCATTTTCTCTCTCCTTTTTCTCTTTCCTCCTTCCCTTCTCTCTCCAATTTCTCTCTCCTTAAGTCTTTCCCCAAATCTAGGTAGTGACTTAGGGCACTTCAAGGAGTGAGGAGTGACATCTAGGATTTTAGGGAGTCAATTTTTGTGCACTAGAGAGTATTTTTTGAGTTTTTCTTAGTTAACTAGTTAGGGCACTTTAGGATATTTTTTTAGGTAGTGCACCAAAGATGTCCTTACTACATACGACGCACTAATACCCCCAAAACTTCCTATAATACCTCTCTCAAAAACCTAAAAATTTCTCTTCCTTCCCTCTCCCCTTCCTCATCGTCTTCCTCCTCTCCCTCCCTAAAAAAAGTTTGAAATCTCTCTCCCTCCTCCCTCTTCCCTCCCACAAGTGAACCACCACATTTATCCCTCCTCCCATCCGTCGACCACCACCTCCCTCCTCCCTCCCACCAGTCGAGCACCACCTCTCTGCCTCCTCGCTCCCACTGATCGACCACCATTGTCTCTCTATTTATGTGGACCTGCAAGTAACAAACTGTGAAAATTGGATTTCTACTCCCTGTATCTATTTTGGTATGTAAATGTCGAAATACATCATATTTTTTGACATTAACTTGTCGAAATGTATGTTGTCAAATTAAGAAATTTCCCAAATATCTTCTACGGTATCCAAACGTCGAAATAATGTATGAATTTCGACATCAGTTTATCAGAAATTATGAGGAATTTCAACTTTAGCTTGTCAAGACGTATGTTGTCAAAATATGAAATTTTCGATGTACCTACTTCGGCATCCAAATGTCAAAGATGTGCACATATTTCGGTATGCGAATGTCGAAAATATAGTAGTTTTTCAGGGTGTGAATGTCAAAATTCTGGACAGTTTTTTCCAGTCGAGTTTTTAGTATTCAAATGGATTCCTTACCTCTTCATGAGATTTCGGCTCCACGAAAGGCACAGTCCATCACAGAGGTGGAAAGGAGTGGAAAAGGTGGTGGTGGTAGGTCAAAGGAGGTGGAGATGGTGTTTGGTTCGAGTGGAAAAGGGTTGCGGTGGTAGGGTTTTAAGGAGGAAGAAGAGGGCATTGGGGTGTGTTGATTTTATTTAGGGACATTTTAGTCTTTAGCCAATAGTGTAATTTAGGGGTATTGTGTGAAGTTTTTAGTGGGTTGTATGGAGTAACTAAGGGGTTGTATTTAGAATCACCCATTTGCAATGGTTCACTCCGAAATGGGATGCCATAGAGCGTTCATGTGGGGTGACCTAGTGCGACATCAGAACCGTCGGATCAGCAATCAACGGTCCTAATTTCATCTTGACACTTTATAGATTTGAGCCGTCTATTGCCAAGATGAAATAATCAACGGCTTGAATGCGTACTACAAGGGCGCCCTATAGCACTGGTGGATCCGGTTCTCATGTAAGAGGACATCACGAATAACCATTGTATTGAAAAAAAATTCTCTACTTTTGTCGGACAAACATCTTTACACAAACATTTTCACCCACACATTAAGTTTATCAAAAAAAAAAAAAAAAGGAAAATGATTTTGACATTCTATATTTTGATAACCACACTCTAATTTTTTACATTCATGTAAATATTTTTATTTTTAAACACTAAAAGATAAAATATTTGAGTGTGATTATTAAAAAGTAGAGAGTCAAAATCAGTTACCTAAAAAAATTATGGGTATACCATTTGTTGTATACTATGTGTAGTGGGCCGAAATATAACGTTCCTAATGGGGTTCGGAGGACGAGGCCATGAGAGCCAAGGCCCAAGCGGGTCACCAAGCCCAGTTTGTGTCCTTGACGTGACCGGATAACCGAGACGGGATCGTCCGAGACGAACCGGTGTCTCGGTCGTTATGAACTCTGGATCGGACGAATCGCCCGAGATGGATCTTACCCGAGATAAACCGCGAGCCGGACGAGTCATCCGAAATGGTTAGGAAGGCAGATTCGAGATATCGGTGACGTCCTCTACAACGTCATCCGAGGCGGTTAAACGCCCGTAACAAACTGGGTGGAGGCCCATGTGCACTTTACAGCGGTTTCTGTGTCAGCGTGAGCCCCGCCAAACGGTTATGCCACATGTCGCAGCCTTATTGGAGGAGGCTTAAACGTAATACTCGTGAGACCAACTCGTGACGCTCGGTGACGTCACCCGAGCCGAAATGACAGGGTTGCCCCTGTCCCAGGGAAGCCTATATAAACGAAGCGAAGAGGCTCTTAAAAGGGACAACTCTCTCTCTCTCTAAACTTACTCTCTCAACTTACATCTCTTCTTCTCCGATCTCTTACTAGATCGTCGGAGTGCCTTCCCTGGCCACATTCCGGCCAGGTTTGGTGCTAACGGCGTGCTCTACTTGTGCAGGAGCTCGCGAAGGCTTACTGAGTGCTCTCTCGCCATTCACTCGAGTCAAGAGCCAAGGGAGAAGGCTCTACGGATATTTTGAGGACACCACAATTGGCGACTCTGCTGGGGAAAACAACCCAGAAACTCCGGTGCTCCTCCCTAGATCCACCTCTTTTCTCTCCTTTTCTCTCCAAATCCTAGACTCACAATGGGTGGCGAACAACCTCAACCACCACACCTCAGCGACCCCCTCCACCCTTCCTCCTCCAGGGATCCCAAGGGGACCCCTCACGTCTCTGTCTCCATCCAGCCAGGCCACCTCGGACTCACTCCGAGCCCGGATCCACAGCAACTGGCCATCCAGCGCCTCACTCACCACCTAGAGGAGCGAGACGCAGAGATGGAGGCGATGAGAGCTCAGCTCTCTAAGCTAACCGAGACGGCAAAGAAGAAGGCTGCTGCGGAGACCACCGCAACGTCCCATGGAGGGCTCTCCGGCCAAAGACGCTCGGCCAAGGATCGAACTGGTAACCCTGACAAAGATAGGGCTCACAATAAGGCTCTCGTGCTTCGGCACGGGAACCCGTCGACCGAGCACCTCTCAAGGGGCCACCAGGGAGATTCCTCTCGGCACTACTCCTCGCAGGTCTCGGAATCAAGTGTTCGTTCGCCATATTCACAGTTGTCTGCATCTCACGAAACGGTGTACTGCTTCGAAGATGGCGAATATAAACCAATCTATCTCCGAAAGGATCCCAAGGAGACGGCCTTCACCGAACATTCTTCTGGCCAACGCCGCCATAAGACCCCTCCACAACCAGCTAAATCCGCTGATCTCCGAGCTCGAGTAGAGCAATTAAAGAAAGCCTCTCCACAAGAGCAAAATCTGGTCGTCTTCCGAGATGGCGATACAGGAAAGCGTCATACCTACCGAGCTAACGAAAAAGCTCACCATGACGACGCTGGTGGAAAAAGAAAGGAGAAAGATCCCCGGGAGCAAACCCGTCACCACGAGCGTCACCACGAGCGCCGCCACGATGAGCAGCGCCATACTTATACCGAGAAGCGCTCTCGGACCAACGACGGATTTGTCATACCGTCACTTCCCCCTCTATCATCTCTCCCTCCCTTGCCGAGCGTCGACAAACGCCTGAAGCAGTTGGCAAAATCACCTTTCACAAAGGAGATCGCCTCGGCAACTTTACCAGCGGGATTCTCGCTCCCGAAGTTCAACCGTTACGACGCCCTCACGGACGCGTACAACCATCTCATATACTTCAGACAGATCATCAACCTTTACACCTCGGATCAAGCCTTGATGTGCAAAGTGTTCCCCACGAGCCTAGGGACTCTCGGGTCCCTATGGTTCAATAAACTCGACGAAGGATCCATTGGGAGTTACGAGGCCCTAGAGAGAGCCTTTCTGTCTCGGTTTGTTACGAGCAATATACAGAAGAAGGAGGTAGACTCTCTCCTCGGCCTGCGGAAGCGTCCAGATGAAACACTACGCCAGTACGCCGCTAAGTACTGGGAAATGTTCCACCAAGTCCAGGGTTGTGATCATACCCTTGCTGCAACACACTTTAAGCATGGCTTGGAAAGCAAGAGCCCTGTGTTCACAGATCTGATGTTACATCCACCAAAGAACATGGACGACCTGATGGAACGGATAAACAAGTATATCGAGCTTGAGGAACTCTTAACCGAGCGTGACGCTCCAACCTCCTCCTCCGTTCCGAGGGTTATCCATGTCTCGGGTAATCAGAAGAAGGCGGTAAACACCATCAAGACGGATGCAGCAAAGAGACTTCCGAAGGCAAGCGACTTCGCCGCCGAGCGCACGGTGTTCACCGAGCCAATATACATGCTTCTACGGAAGATCGAGAATGAAGGTTTCTTCCATTGGCCGGACCACAAGATGGGCACTCAAGATAAAACTAAGGATAGAAAGGTCTACTGCACCTACCACCGAGAGCAAGGTCACTACACGACCTCGTGCAGACCGTTCAAAGCTTATTTGGAAACCCTTGTCTCAGCTGGGAACCTGGACGCTTACATCGACCAGGATAAAACTCTGGCTCGGGCACAAGGACAGGGAGCGGCTGCAGGAGGAGGCGCCCAGGAAGAAGTGGTAATGCACGTGATCCACGGTCCGGTTACGAGAATGATGGAGGCTCGGGTGTTCAAGGAAATCGAGCAAGCTACCAAGGCATTGGAGGTGCTCTCGGTCAAGCCACAGTCGAAGCGCAGTCTCCCGACAAAGGAGTCTCAGTGGACGATTAATTTCACCGAGAAGGATTTGGAAGGAGTGCACTTCCCACACAACGACGCCCTCATCATCACACTCAAAGTGGGCAGAGCAACGGTGGAGAGGATTTTGGTGGACCAAGGGAGCGCCGCCGAGGTAATGTACTATTCCCTGTTTAAACGATACGGATTCACTAGCAAGGACCTTAAGCCCTCCGAGGTCCCCCTCGTTGGCTTTAGTGGTACACCAGTGTATCCGCTCGGTACCATCACTCTTCCCGTCATCACGGGCTCGGTAACTCAACAAGTAGAGTTCATTGTTGTCAACTCACCGAGCCCCTATAACATTATATTGGGAAGAAACTGGCTCCATGCGATGAAAGCCGTGGCATCCACGTACCATCAGGTGCTACGGTTTATTGGGGCAAAAGGAAAGCAGGAGAGTGTTAAAGGCGATCAGATAGCCGCCAAGAAATGCTACATTTCAACGGTGGGCAGAAAAGAGAAAAAGAAACCAAAGCAGGTGCAGTGGGTGGAAGTACCCGAGGCACCAGTTCTGGAAGACGTCGGTCGACCGGCCGAGGCAAAATCTGTTGAAGACCTCGTCACTGTCCCAATCAATGAGGACGGGAGCCGTTTCTTCCTCGTCGGTTCCTCATTAACCGAGGCCGAAAAGGAGGAGATGGTGACCTTTCTCAAGGCAAACATTCAGGTGTTTGCTTGGACACCGTACGAGATGCCTGGTGTTGATCCGAGCTTCATCAAGCACCAGCTCAAAGTCGACCCACTGAGACGCCCAGTCATCCAGAAGCCGAGAAGGTCCTCAGCTGTTCATGCCGAAGCAGTGGAGTCAGAGGTGGACAAGCTACTGGAAGCCCAAGCAATCCAGGAAGTCCAGTACCCCACTTGGCTGGCGAACACGGTGGTTGTCCCCAAGAAGAACGGGAAGCTAAGGGTCTGCGTAGACTACACAAACCTTAATGATGCCTGTCCGAAGGACTGTTTCCCAGTTCCTCGGATAGACCAACTCGTGGACGCTATGGGCGGACACGCCGGTTGAGTTTTATGGATGCGTACATAATGGATATCACCAAGTTTTTATGGATGAGGAAGACACCGAGAAAACAGCTTTCATCACTCCGAGAGGCCTCTATTGCTATCGAGTCATGCCCTTCGGGCTGAAGAACGCCGGGGCCACCTTCCAACGGATGGTGTCTCGGATGTTCAAAGATCAGCTCGGGGACACGATGGAAGCATACATCGATGACATGGTGGTGAAAAGCGTGAAGGAAGAAAGCCACATTACAGATCTCAAAGATGTTCACTATCATCAAGGCAAAGATGGCTTAAAGCTCAACGCCGAGAAGTGCTCTTTCGGGGTTGGATCGAAAATTCCTAGGCCACTTGGTAACAAGAAGGGGTATTGAAGCGATCCGAGCCGTGTAACGGCGATACAAATGGCTCGTTTCACCGAGCACGATCAAGGAAGTCAAAGGCTTACAGAATGGCGGCGACTCTCAACCGCTTCATCGCCCGCTCGACGATGTATGCCGACCTCTCTTTCAATCGATCAAGACGAGCAAGAGGAAATTCCAAAGGACAGTTTGCTTCAGAGGAATGTGAGAAAGCTCTGCGCCGCTTAAAGACCTATCTTGCCGAGCCACCATTATCGGAGACGCCTCGGGAAAATGAAGATCTGTTCATCTACTTTCGCATCTCCACATGCGGTCGACTCAATCCTTGTCCGAGCAGATGGAACCGAGCATCGACTCCTGTACTACACAAAATAGCAAAACTTTGACGGGTGCCGAAACGATATATCTCCTCTTGAAAAAGTGGCCTTTGCCCTCGTCAAACCGCATCTCGGAAGCCTGCTCCCTACTTCCAGGCTCACACGATCATTGTCTTGACCGAGTACCCCTTGAAGGCACTCTTCCGAAGAGCCGATCTCTCGACACGGGTCTCAAAGTGGTCATGTGAAATGGCCAACTTTGACATCCAATATCGACCGAGAACACTATAATAAAGGCGCAGTGTTGGCTGACTTTATTACCGAGCTAACACCGGAGCGAGAAAAACAAGAAAGAAGAACCCATTCCTATTTACCCAAAGAAAAACCCCCCATCCCTCCCGAGCAATCTATTGAAGACCCCGACGCCCGTGGCAATTGAAGACGTAACCAACCATGTAGTGTCTCGGAGGAAGAAACAAACTCCCTTGACGCACGGAACATGTTGGATGCTGACTTAACACCAACGCCTCTCTCGAAGGAGAACCGAGTCCGAGCGCGGATGAAGACCAAGCAACCGTGCCATTCTCTACTTGGCACATGTTCCACGGTAATGCTTGGAAGTTGCACGTAGATGGAGCATCTAACCGAGGACGAGGTCTTTGGAGCAAAGGCGTGTCCTAATCTCCCCGAGGGAGTCATTCACGAGAATGCAATATCAATCGAGTTCCACGCCTCTAACAATGAGGCCGAGTACGAAGCCTTAATCGCCGGCCTTGGTTAGCCAAGCAATGGAAATGAAGACTCGATGGTTTATAGCGACTCTCAACTCGTTGTAAACCAATTCAACGGAGAATATGATGCAAAGGATGAACGAATGGCCAAATATCTGAGCATAGCCAGGGTATTAACCGAGCAATTTGAAGAAATCGAAGTACACCAGGTGGGCCGAGAGCACAACGCCCATGCTGACGCACTTGCAGGATTGGGATCTGCATGCAAAGCTTCCGAAATTTTACTATGCAATGTTAAAAGCATTTCTTTGGCACAATCTCTCGCACCCGCTTCGATCCCCCTGACTCAAATAATGAATATTGAGCTCGGACCTAGCCGGATGGACGAACTCGTATTTTACCTACGAGACGACAAGCTCCCCGAAGACCGACGAGAAGCCCACCGGATCAGATGCAAGGCTGCAAACTATTGGCTCTCACCAACGGGCTCCCTATACAGACGCTCTCGGACCGGACCATACCTCATGGCGATCCATCAGAACCAAGTCCATTCAATACTCCACGAACTTCACGCAGGCAGTGGAGGCTGCCACTCGGGCGGACGCTCTATTGCCCACCGAGCCATCACTCAGGGGTATTGGTGGCCCAAGATGAAGAAAGACGCTGAGGAGTTTGTTCGGAAATGCCACAGGTGCCAGTTGTACAAGCCAATGATCCATCAGCCTGCCGAGAACCTTCAACCGATCACTAGTCCATGGCTTTTTGCCCAATGGGGCTTGGACATTGTCGGAGAGTTTCCACTCGCTCCAGGAGGATTTCGCTACCTCATAACTGCCACAGATTATTTTTCCAAATGGGTTGAAGCCGAGCCTCTGGTTTTCATTACCGAGGCAAATGTAAAGAGTTTTCTGTGGCAGAATATCATCTCTCGGTACGGGGTGCCATATGCAATTGTCTCGGACAACGGGAAGCAGTTCACGGGGAAGCAAATGAAAGAGGTATGTGACAAGCTCGGGATGCGGTTCTTCAACTCCACACCTGTCTATCCTCAAGGTAACGGCCAGGCCGAGGCGTCTAACAAAACGGTTATTTGAGCGGCACCTTTTAGACTCAAGCGAAGGCTAACTGCTAAGAGAGGAAAATGGGCTGAAGAGTTACCACACGTTCTATGGGCATTCCGGACCACCCCGAGGCGCTCTACGGGCCAGACTCCCTACTCTCTCGCATACGGTATTGAAGCTGTAATCCCCATTCGAAGGGGCTACCTACTATCAGACCGAGTACTTTGATGAAACCACCAATGACACGGCTTTAAGTAACGCGACCGGACTTGGCCGAGGAGAAGCGTGATGCAGCTCGGGTAAAATTGGCAAGATTATCGCCAGGAGGTTGCTAAGGGTACAACAAGACGGTTCGGTTGAGGACATTCTCACCTACCGGACGACCCGGTCCTCAAGAAGGTTACGGATAAAGAACAAGAAAAAGAAGCTAATGCCTAATTGGGATGGTCCCTACCGAGTCGTTAAGAAGGTCGGAAAAGGAGCTTATCGATTGAAGACATGAACGGAAGCTCGTGGACAAGCCTTGGAACGCTTACAACTTGAGAAAGTATTATGCTTAGGGTGGAAGCTCTCGGAAGATTAATTTCAGACTTAGAACAATTATGAAGACATTTTGATGTATTATCTTCTCGGAAGTTTATCAATGAAAAGTCTTTTTATCTCAACTGTTATCCTATTAATCGTGTCTCGGTATTCATACCCAATGGCTTCGGCTAAAGACAAACTCACATATGGGTCTCACCCCATAAGACCGCCCGGTTTAACCGAGCCAATCAAAAATCAAACACCCTCGTGGTGGTACTAACATAAAATATCTCGGTATGTTTTCACCAAGCCTCTCAAACTCTTGTTAAGGGGTATTGTTTCAATGTTAACTTATATCCCTAAGTTACACAATTGACTCGGTTTACCGAGCAAAATAACCTCTTTTAAAGGTTATTATTTCAATGACAACTTATATTTTTAAGTTACACAATTTCCGAGACATATGATATCACTCTCGGGAAAACACTTGTGAAATTTTTCTCATATCTTATAAACATTCAATTGACTCGGCAAAATATCCGAGAAGATCTGTCAATTGCTTCGGTTATTTTCCATGCCTTAACAAAAATTTCTTACAACATTCATCCCAACTTAGGCCAGGGGTATTTAGTTGCCCTAAGCCGAGACGAATGGGGGCATTACTATACAAAACCGAGACAAACATTCAAAAACAATACAAGAAACAAAACCATCCATTCCATTCATCCATCACAGACGACTCGGCATATAATTCCACCGGGCCATTTCAAAAACAGAGATAGTTCGGGGGAAGAAAGAGAGTGAATATTTCAGTTATAAATCTACCAGCCGTACCAACAAAACAAACAAAGAAACAGTACGGGGTGGAAAGAGTTTGCTTCAAAATATCCAAACAACAAAACTACTTTAACCCTCTTTCGGTCGCTCATCATTTCCAGTTTCAACATTATTACTAGCTCCGGCATTTCCCGTAGCCTCAGCGTTCTCGCCAGTATCATCTTCCTCGGCCTCTCCATCTTCTTCCTCCTCTTCCGAGGGGATTTCAATCTCGGGGGCTTCAACATCCGGGACGGCTTGAAGAGCAGATTCGGCAGAAACGCCGCCAGCTTCCAATCCAAGACCGTACCCTTTTGCTACCCCTCGGAAATAGTAGATTTTTGCACCCCTTCGGAAACTGTTATCTTTGATCTCGGCGACTTGACCCTTGTAATATTCAAACACCTTTAGCTTGGCCTCGTCAAAACCTGCTTTATGAGCGTCTCGGAGTTCTTGTTCACGGCTGGACTTTATCTCGGAAAGTTGCCTCTTCAAATCCTCCATCTCGGATAGTTGCTTTTTTGCAAGCTCCAGCTCGGAAAGCTGCGACCGAGCAGCCTCCAAATCCTTGGACATATCTTTCACCTGCTTCTCGGCTTTAGCACGAAGCTTAGTCTCGTCTTTCAGACGACTCTTCATCGAAACAACGCTCCCGGTAACCGAGAGAAGCTTGTCATGCATAGCTACTGCGGATTGACAGGCCTGAAAGAAGAACAAATCATAAGCAAGGTTCTCGGATAAATAATGAGAAGGTACAAATTATCAGTAGTTTTCTTGGACATACCAGAGTCATGTGAGAGAACATCTCCGTGATGTTAGAGTCCAGGTCCGACGGAACTTTCTTCATGTCTTCGGGAAGACAAACTCCCTTGAGTACGGATAAGGCAAGTGTTGGATGCTCTCTTACACTATCCGAGACCAAAACAGGTTTCCCAGACTTCAGAGTTGGAATAAACTGGAATGGTAATGAAGTAACCTCGGCGACACCCTTCCCGATCTCCTTATCCGGGACATCAATCCTCAGCGGTGACTTACTCCCCTTCGAACCACCAATATCCGCTCATGAGCCGAGCATCAACATCTTCTGCTTCTTCTGTAGCTCGGCAGCAACAGCAGTATTGTCAGCATCGGTGGTGCGCTTAGTAGTAGCATTCGGGGCAACCGGTGACGACCCGTTCTTCCTCGTTTTCGTTTTCTTCTTCGCCGGAAAGAGGCTCGGAAGATCGTCCATGACTTCACCAGATTCTTCTTCCAAAAACTCAACTTCCCTCGGTTCACGGATCCTACCAAGAAGGTGTTCCACTCCTCGGAAGAGATCAGATTCGGACTCGGTTTTGAAGGAGCTGCTGCCGCCGTCGGAAGGAATTGAAATAGGGACAATAGTTTTACCCTTGTTTACCGCACGTTTTCTTTTTCGACTCGGTCCAGCCTCTTCAGTTATGTTCTTCTTTTTGGGGACCTTCTTCCTTTTCTTCAAAAATGAGGTGTACAGAGGCTTATACCCGAGCAGGATATGGGCCGAACGCTGCTCAACCGGTATCCCGTACGCCGCTTGAATGTGGTCGTCGTTTTTTGCCCTTAATAGCCGAGCACTCACTGGTGATAGCTCTGCAAAAACAAGTGAAGGTGAGTATCCATCCCGACAACAAATGAAAGTAATGACAAAATGAACTCGGAAGGAATAAAAACCTATAAAGCTGTTTTCTCGGGGAATGGCGTATGACCCGTCGTCCTCGGGAGAAAATTCAAAAGGACCACGCACTTCCACAAAGTCATTCGCCCAGGGGTCTGAGTCAGGAAGGTCTGTAATGAGGTACGGCCTAGGGTTTTTCGGAGTACTTCGGAGTGACAAGAACCTCCTATCGGAAGGTTTGTTACGGGAGACATTGTAAACCCCGATGAGATCAAAGATATTGAAGATCAAGTTGTACTTCTCCCTGAGCGCATGGATGCCGTTTATAATACGGAAGGAGTTCATGGCAAGAAACCGAGGGTTAATCTGGTACTCATGAAGGAACTGCCTCAAGAGCTCGTTTATAGGGAATCGCAGCCCACCTTCTGTGATAGCCAAAAGGGGCACGGTAATGTGTTCCGGAGCAAAGAAGATATTCTCCTGGTGTACAAGTGAGATCTCGACGCCCTCGGGGATCCTATATTTTTTACGAAACCTATCGTAATCCGCGGGCTTACCGCTGAAGTAACGAAGGTAGGGGTTCGGTTTATCCTCGGTACCGTCATTATCGGAGTCGCTTTCGGACTCGCCGCTACCGTCCTCGATCGCTTGTTCTACGGCACCGTCTCCGTCCCTGACATCAATCACTACAGCCCTATTCCCTATAGAATCCTGATTCACGGACCCCTCAGCCGAGCCCTCATCCCTACTCGGGGCCTCATTGGCAAATGGACCAGGGGCTAAGGGGTCGAAGTCCATCTCCACATACGCCATGTCTATGTTCGGGGCCCGGCCAGCTCTCCAAAACTGATACCGCAAGTAGCTGTCACTATGGGCAACGATTTGGTCCGGGTTGAAGTGCTCGGAGCTACCGGACGAGATCTCGATGGGATCCAGGGCTCCCGAACCTGACAAAGTGCACGGGTGGAGATACAGTCAGCCACAACTGATAAGTGATCTAGATGAATTGTTCGGGTTACTAAGTGGCACATTTGGCTCAGAATGTTACCGAACCAAAATCCTACTTAATACCAGTACGGTTTAAGCTTCTCGAAGTACCTAGGCAGTAAAAGGACTAACGATGGCTCGGGCCCTTGGCTCGGCCAAGGTCCGGATTTACTGTCTCGGGTTACAAACAGGCTCTAAACTAAAATCTTTTAAGGAGAAAGATCAAAAAGTGATTTGAAAAACCACGGAGGGGGTCCAACGAAGAACGCAAAGAGCAGTTGAAACGTCTGTTCATCGTAACTTCTGGAAACTTTTGAACAAATCACAGAAAGGTATGTTTTTACCAAAAGAAAAAACTAAAGGATCGTTTCAAAACGAAAAAAAAAAAAAAAAAAGGCTGCTGCTACGTTCAACGATCGAATACGAAAAAAATCGAAAGGGGATAAAGAAAAACCTTTACCTCTAACACACCCAGAAAAAATGGCTGCTGCGGAGGAAATGGCACTTCGCGGTGTTTTTTCGTCGGAGAAGACAAGGTGCAGCGGCGGCTATGGCGTTTTAGCAACGAAAAGTGTTCACCGGCGGTGGAGTAAGCAAGAGGCGCGCTCAGAGCTCTAGTATGTTAGAGAGAGAACCAAAAAACGTTTCTCTCTCTATAATAATTCGATTTATAAAAATGGCAGCGCGTTGAACGAGGTGGTGCGCGGTGAACAGATGATAAGGCGACACCTGTCATCGATGTGAGAGACCGAGATAGCCCCTGACGGTTCACATGGGCATGTCTCTTCGAGACAAAACCCTAATCCGTGTGAATACGTCTCGACCAGCCACTGACTGACACGTGTACTGAATCCAGGGCGGTCCTCGGACAATCAAGAAGGAAGGGGCTAGGTTTACAATAATACCCTCGGAGTTCGGTTTATTAAAGCGGCCCGCACCAGAATGATCAACTCCTTTCTCGGAACTAAAGGTCTCGGAAGAAGTTGAGGGGCTATTGTAGTGGGCCGAAATATAACGTTCCTAATGGGGTTCGGAGGACGAGGCCATGAGAGCCAAGGCCCAAGCGGGTCACCAAGCCCAGTTTGTGTCTTTGACGTGACCGGATAACCGAGACGGGATCGTCCGAGACGAACCGGTGTCTCGGTCGTTATGAACTCTGGATCGGACGAATCGCCGAGATGGATCTTACCCGAGATAAACCGCGAGCCGGACGAGTCATCCAAATGGTTAGGAAGGCAGATTCGAGATATCGGTGACGTCCTCTACAACGTCATCCGAGGCGGTTAAACGCCCGTAACAAACTGGGTGGAGGCCCATGTGCACTTTACAGCGGTTTCTGTGTCAGCGTGAGCCCCGCCAAACGGTTATGCCACATGTTGCAGCCTTATTGGAGGAGGCTTAAACGTAATACTCGTGAGACCAACTCGTGACGCTCGGTGACGTCACCCGAGCCGAAATGACGGGGTTGCCCCTGTCCCAGGGAAGCCTATATAAACGAAGCGAAGAGGCTCTTAAAAGGGACAACTCTCTCTCTCTCTAAACTTACTCTCTCAACTTACATCTCTTCTTCTCCGATCTCTTACTAGATCGTCGGAGTGCCTTCCCTGGCCACATTCCGGCCAGGTTTGGTGCTAACGGCGTGCTCTACTTGTGCAGGAGCTCGCGAAGGCTTACTGAGTGCTCTCTCGCCATTCACTCGAGTCAGGAGCCAAGGGAGAAGGCTCTACGGATATTTTGAGGACACCACACTATGGACACTTTAACTAACTTTAATAGAATTTGACCGTCCATTTTATAAAACGAAATTCGATTTTTAATATCCGATCAAGTTAAATTTTTGTGTTAATGTACGATTATGCAGGGCCTATAAGAAAAACGGTTCAAATTACTGCAATAAACGTAAGGTGGGGCCCACAAATGGCATCGATGGACAAAATTTATCCTATTGGACAAAAATCTGTAAACGCCAACGGGCTTGTAACCCAATAGCATTTCCTAGTCCTTCCCTTGGGGGAGGTCAGGGTTCAAGCCCCGTTGTGGGCATTTGTGGTTCAGGGATATGGACAACTTTTGCCCCCTCTCATCTAACTTACTAATTATACCGATTGGGAAAAAAAAAACTGTAAACAACCACTACTGTTTTTCTTGCGCAGGGTTCAACTTATGCCAAGCTTTACGCCAAGTTGCCTTCAGCTGCGTACTAAGATCAAACCCAAGCGACTAGGTATAATCCCTCGGTATTTTACACATGTCCTAACTTTCAATCTACGGGCTCGTTTGGATGAAGTATTACGGAGAGGGATGAGGCAATCATGGGGATAAGGGGATGATGTGATGTTTAGCCCATGGTTTGGAAACAAAAAACACACCCGCACTAAATAACCGCAGACTAAATAGTCAGGGAGAAGCCGCACTAAATAAAAGCAGGGGGATGGGTGCTTATATTTAGTCAGGGGGGATATACCACCTCATTTTACCTCCCTACCCCCCATGCAATTCCTTCGGATCAAAAAATAAATTACTTCCACGCATAAATATTTATTTTTTTAGCATCAAATTAAACTACTAATAGAGATCTTTAATTCGATAAAAAGAAAAGGTTTTAAAAAATTTACATTGGTCGCTTATTGGCTTGTTGAGTTGTTTTGCAATTTCCTTTGGATAAAAAAATAAAGTACTTCCGCTTATAATTTTTTATTTATTTTTCCACCAAATTAAACTACTACTGGAGATCTTTCATTCGATACAAAAAATAAAAGAAAAGCATAAAAAAATTACTTAATATGATAACGTTGGGTTACAAAACATAAATGAAAAGCATAAAAAATTACTCACTCACTGACTTTAACGTTGGGTTCATACAAATATGATTTATAAAAAATTACTTAATATGATTTATAAAAAAATTACAAGATAATTTTTTAGTTTTAATTCTAAAAATTGATGAAGAGATGATTCTTAATTTATACCATAAAAAAATATTGAAATGAATTACTTAATGTAATTTATAACATAATAATTAATTTTGGTATTTATATAATTATAAAAATACATAAGCTAATATATGCATTATCAAGGACAATAAAGTCTTTTGACATGATTTTACATCATCCACCCTCCTTATGCCCCCTTTTTTATCATTCATCCAAACCATGGACTATTTAATCACCCATTCTTAAAAGTCACATCAATGTGGGTCTACCCTTCTTATTTAATCCCTCTGACTATTTTATCACCCCTTACTATTTAATCCCTCCAAAACCAATACGCCATCCAAACGGGCCGTACATGTGCAAGGAAATTTACATCTCTCTTAAAGTGTTTTTTGAGTGGAAAATTAATTTTAAACATGCACCAAGCTCATAATGGAATGATCTGAACCGATCATTTTGTAGGGCTTGTTGAGAAGTTGATGCATTAAAATAACTATCTTCATTGAACATCTCCAGGTTTTTAAATAAAAATATTACTATTTTACAGATATGATTTTTTTTAATACCTATCGACATCCGTTTAAGATAATTTTTCCATTAATGATCTTCTCGGCGACATCAACTTTGTGTGGGTTCAATTTACATTGGGCATCTTATACGTAAAATAGCATAATGTTTCACCTTATTTTTATATTAGTTACAAAATTTAGTATGGGTCTTAAAAGTAAGTAGCTAAAATTAAGAAGTAACTTTTGGATAGGTAAATTGGTCCTAAATTTACCTAGGCTAATCTGATCCCACTCTATGCACAGAAAGTTCAAAAATCAATACGGTATGCTCCGAGAAAAACTTGATACTGAGCGGATAGGAGCACACATGGTGACGAGCACACATCTCGGGCATTCAAGAGTGTTTTGGATGGTTCGGATTTCTCCCAACCCTTCCCCTGTCTCCCCAATTTCTATCTTTAAAATATGTCGTCCAAAACACTCTTGGACGACTGAGATGCGCAACGGATACTACCACGTGGTACCCGTCCGGTACCTAAATTTTTCTCTATGCACCATTAGTGGGTAGTTAAAAATGATCAACACCACCAATTTTTCAACAAGTCTCCAACACACTCACATTTGTAGGGTTTTGAAATGCTTATGCGACTGCGACTAGCACAAACAAAATACTCTCATTCTTTTCTTCTTCTTCATTTTTTTTTAAATGGTTTTGAAAACTTTATTGTATCAAAAACAGGGAGGAGATGAAATTGGGTGGCTTGGTTTCGAATCACAGATGAGGAAAGAGTGTTAAGTTACTATTGGTCTCAAAAGTTTAAGCTGTGAGGAAATGAGTCCAACAAGGTATATTATCAAGCTATTCAATATCCTCTTTGACATGCAATCCCATCTAGCTTGCACGTGGAGGTGAAAATTTTCAAACGGGTGCAGACGTGCAAAACAAAATTTTCATTCGAGAGTTGTAGCAGTCATGAGTGGGCATTGTGCGAATTCTTAGGTTCAAGTCGATGGAATGACGTTGGCCTACCGTATAATAAAATAATATGAGGTTTGAAGGAATCAAAATTTTTTCATCTAAAAATTTCTCATATGTCAAAGAATGAAAAAGAAAATGATTTCAGAAAAGTGAAATAGTGCATCAGGGAATTGAAATGCCCTGACCTCCAGTAAGGCCAAATAACTTTTTATAAAGCCATACTTATAAAGATTACATGAACTAGATAAAAATAAGCAAACTTTTCCATTCCAATAGTACAGAATTCATGAAGTATTTTGCAAAGAAATTGCCTGAATATATGGGGGAATTTGAGGACACAAATTCTAGCTAATCAACTACAGAACATTATCATCCAAATATGCAGTACAGTATAATTGCTGCAAATGATAAATAATTTTAGATAAATCTCACCTTTTAAATTCACCCTACGTTAATAGGAATTGGATTGAAACATAACTCTAAGGAGAACTTCGCAAAATCTGTGATGTGACACTCAAAGACAATGATAGTTGCACCTCAGTCTTGTATATCTAATTTCATCTCGTGGACGTCCACGCGTTCAAAACTGCTTCGATCTCAGTCATTTGATGCATGCCAAAGCTTTGTGAGTACTTCCCTTCCCGATTTCGAAGTCCAACCACAGCAAAAATGCCTGCCATTGCTCCATTTTGGACAGTCTTTTGGCCGCAAAAGATCAGTAATTGATAGCAAGCCCGTGCAACCAGACCAAGGTATACGAGTTGATCAAATGGGAGCCAAACAATTGAGAGACTTCGCAATGTTCAGAAGCTCACGCACCAAAGAGAACGATTCTCTGCTGACTTGTGAGAATGAGAAAGACGTGATTTTAGTAACTTCAATTGTTAAACAAATTAAAAAAAACCTCGTCCAACGTACAACACCAACTCGTTAATGAAACAGCTTATTAAAAGCCAGAAAATAGTACAAAATTACTGATCAGAGATCAGACACGCATACCTGTACAAGCCTCAAGCTGTTATTAATCCGTTAATAGTTGAACTCATGACGTTGAAAACCGGTTAGAAAGCTAGGCCCCTGGCACAATCAAAAGTAGAGAAATTACGGAAAAAGGCTAAATTGAATTGCATGACATGGGGAAAAGTATTTCACAAAAGAAGGCTTAAACAAGCAAAAAAAAAACTTGCCTAACAAGGGGGAAAAAAGCACCACCTTCAATCGCAAACCGATCTGTAAGAGAATTGAAAGGGATACTTATGATAACTAATTTCTTCAAGTTATTACAGTACTTCATGCCTAATCACCATTTATTCTGTACAGATTTTTCAGCTTACAACCAGAAGTTTCAAATGGCACTGTAATCCCGAACAATCTTAGAATGGGCACCAAAGCCAATTACGTCGTGTTAAGTATTAAGTATTGTGTTCCAAAATAAAAAAAAACAAATAAGCATTAAGTATTGTGTTCCAAAAAAAAAGACATAACCATTAAGTATTGTGTTCCAAAATAAAAAAAACAAATAAGCCAAAATGGATATAGCCATTAAGTACTGTGCAATCCCACGTTACTAAACATGCAACCCTGTTTCAAATACCTGAGTGAGGAGCTTTGGTTTTCATGATCCCCGGCCACATGAAGAAATAAGAAAAACCATAACTGTCTACAGGACCGAGATAGACTTGGTCAAAGATTGCTTCACCATCCATATTAAAAGCAGGGATGTGAGCAACCTTTGGCCAGTCTTCTCCTTCCTCCTTGCGGCAACGAGGTTTCAGCAATGGACAGTCCATAATTTGCAGTGCAAAGAGGGAAGTGGGAAGCCCCTCTTCCGGCAAGGATACAAGCTGAGGGCAATTGGAAATCCACATGTGTTTGAGAGAGCCAAGAAGTTGAAAGCCCTTGTTCTTCAGTGCTTTGAGATTCGGAAAATGTCCGATGCAGAGCGATCTAAGAGTGGAAGGCAGCAACCCCTCCTCTGGAAACAACTCCACCACGTCTTCAGATTCACCTCCTAGTGAAAAGCGTGTGAGAGAAGGGAGTGTTTGCAAACCCCAGTCTCTCCGGGCCCCAACAAGTTTCTTGCAATCCAAAATGAAAAGATCACTTAATTTGGAGGGGAGACCCCTTCCGGAAAAGACTCAATTTCTGGACAATTCCATAACTTTAATGACAGAAGAGATGGGAGGAGAGTGTGCATTTGTTGTGGAAGAGCCTTCAGTTTACTGCAGCCATGGACCCATAAAGAAGACAGATTTGGAGCAGGTAATCCTCCGCAAGGAAAAGATACCATTTCATTTGGACCAACAATATAAAGGAACTGAACTAATGTGAGATTTTGGAGCTCATTCCCATCCGGAATCAACAGCGTCTCAAAATTTCTA
Organism: Vaccinium myrtillus; assembly: GCA_016920895.1. Lineage (NCBI taxonomy): Eukaryota > Viridiplantae > Streptophyta > Magnoliopsida > Ericales > Ericaceae > Vaccinium > Vaccinium myrtillus. The sequence continues at coordinate 8,983,067 of CM029279.1, forward strand.
CAACGAAAAATTGTCAGTTCCCGAAGCTTTGGGAATAAACATAGTGGCAGGGATTTGAAACCATGACAGTTAGACAAGGCCAAACTTTCAAGGGATGTGTAGCAATGGCTCATCTTCCCAGATAGTGGGAGGACTAGTTCTTTCAAATTTTTGAGGCAGATCATACCCTCCGTAAATAACAAAAGCCTTGGACAATCCTCTACCTCCAACTCCTTCAGATTTGTTGATGTTAACGGCTTGCTTTCAAATTCCTTCAAATTCGCAGAACTTGAAATCTTCAGTTTTTGAACAGAAGATAAACCTTGTCACTCCACCTTTATCCCTTTGCATTTCGAGTGTCCAAGAGTGTATTGGACAGTCCAGATTTCTCTCAACCCTTCCCATGTCTCTCCAATTTCTATCTTTAAAAATATGTGTCGTCCAAACGCACTATTGGATGACTGAGATGCGTGACGTCCGGTACCCAAGTTTTCCTCCTATGCACCATTAGTGGGTAGTTAAGAATAATCAACACCACCGCTGAACACAAAAGAAATGTCAGTCATAAAAGCTCAATTCATAAATTGCAAAACATCAGAATTGTCTTCACATGATTCACGATTCATGTGAGGCAGAGTTTCTCCAAAAACCAAACTATTGTAATCAAAGGCCTATTTTATTGGAGATGGACTTTTATTTTCCGGCCTTGACGTGGTGCAAGGGATAACATCACCACTTGCATATGCCAAACAACAAAATCGCCTACTTTTTTTCTTTTGAATTAGCTTGGAGGGGTTCTTTGAGCTTGTTTTCAAAGAAAACTTAGATTTCGAGTTGAATTGTGGAATTGAAAAGTAAAATTAGGCAATGAATAACGACAGGTCCAAAAAAAAAAAAAAAAAAAAAAAAGGCTGGTGTCACAATTTTCTGGAAGTATTCCAATGTATAATGTAGAACAAATACCTGAGTGAGAAGCTTACTTAATTCTAGGACGCTCTTATTTTCAGCAAAAACAATTCCGAGGCTGGTCTCCACCATGGCCACGTGTAGAGACACGGATAAGTGTCTACGGGACCGAGATAGACTTGGTCAAAGATTGCTTCACCATCCAAATATATAGCAGGGATGTGAGCAACCTTAGGCCAGTGTTCTCCTTCGTCCTTGCGGCAACGAGTTTTCAGCAATGGACAGTCCACAATTTCCAGTGCATAGAGGGAAGTGGGAAGCCCCTCTTCTGGCAAGGATACGAGCTGAGGGCAATTACAAATCCCCATGCGTGCGAGAGAGCCATGAAGTTGAAGGCCCTTGTTGTTCAGTGCTTTGAGATTTGGAAAATGTCCAAAGACGAGCCATATAAGATTGGGGGCAGCAACCCTTCCTCTGGAAACAACTCCACCACGTCTTCAGATTCACCTCCCATTATAAAGAACCTGAGAGAAGGGAGTGTTCGTAAACCCCAGTATCTCCGTGCCTCAACAAGTTTCTTGCAATCCATGATCTCAAGAGTACATAATTTGGAGGGCAAACCCCCTTCCGGAAGAGACTGAATTTCTGGACAATTCCATAACTTTAATGACAGAAGAGATGGGAGGAGGGTGTGCATTTGTTGTGGCAGAGCCTTCAGTTTCTTGCAATCACGGACCCATAAAGAAGACAGATTTGGAGCAGATAATCCTTGGCAAGGAAAAGATACCATTTCATTCGGACCAACAATATAAAGGAACTGAAGTAATGTGAGATTTTGGAGTTCATTCCCGTCCAGAATCAACAGCATCTCAAAATTTATACAACCAATAATTGTCAGGTTTTGAAGCTTTGGGAATAAACCTAGCGGCAGGGATTTGAAACCATGACAATTAGACAAGGTCAAACTTACAAGGGATGTGTACCGGTGGCTCATCTCCACAGAAACTGGGAGCATTAGTTCCTTACACCAGGAAACATGAAGTTCTTCCAATTTGCTGAGGCATATCATCATTCCCTCTGTAAATAATAAAAGCCTTGGATAATCCTTTACCTTCAACTCCTTCAGATTTGTTCGCGTTAACAGCTCGTTTTCAAATTCCTTCAAATTCTCAGAACTTGAAATCTCCAGTTTTTCAACACAAGACAAACCTTGCCACTCCACTTGTTTCCCATTGCATTTCCCCAACACCAGCTCGCGTATAGAATTAGTTCCGGGAAGTGAAACAATAAGCTGTGGGCATTCCTCTATCTCAAGTCTCACCAGAGAAGTAAACTTCTTTGGTAAATCTCCGATCAGTTTGGGACACTTGATTACCTCAAGCTTTTGAAGCCGAGAGAACTCTCCGGCATCTAATTGAAGCCATTGCACCCATTCCGACATTTCTTCAAAACGTAGAGTCTCAAGAGATTCAAATGGTTTCATTAAAGAACCACTCTCGCCGTAAAATTCATGGTCTACGTTCATTATTCCGGACATTTTAGAAATGGTAAGCTCTTTTAAAGAGCGCAATTGACCAAGTGGTGGCAAGGAAAAGCAAAACTCACACTTTTCCAAACGTAACGACACCATATTGCAGAATGATTGATCTCCTAACCAAGTAGGAAATCGTGTGCCTCCATAGTTTTTTATCTCAAGGTGCTTCAAGTTTGTATGAGGCTCTAGCTTTTCAAGTACATCTCTTTCATTATGTGAATCCTCCGTAGTGCTAACCCATTCCAACGCCAACTTTTCAAGGTGCTTTTTCTCCCTCATCTTTGCTTCCAATGCATCACTTCTGCTTGTTATATTTTGCAAACCTGAGATGGATATTGTCCCACTAAGACGATGAAGTTCTTTTAACTCATTGATACCTGACCCGCTACACTTACCCACCACAAAAGCAGTTAATAGTTGGAGATCTTTCAACCGACTTATATGCATTGGCATCTCGTTTAAGTTGGTCCCACATAAATCAAGATGACGCAGTGAAATTAGTTTTACAAGCTTCGCTGGCAAGGTTGTAAGAAGATAACATTCAACTAACAACAATGTTTCTAGATTATACAGCGTACAAATTGAATCAGGCAAGTGATTGATTCGGGAATAGGAGAGGTCCAAAAACCGAAGATGTATCAGTTTGTCAATTGAATGAGGCAATTCCGAAATCTGATATCTCTGCAAAGATAGCAACCGTAAGCGTGTTAAGCTCGGCAGAATCTCATCCAAAACCTTTTTGCTCAACCAATATTGGACCAAATATTTGTTAACCTGGCCTATTTGAAGGAAAGTCCTTAAATACTTAGCGTCCTTAATTACCATGAACTTATCAAAGCCATCAAATCTACCTTGAAAATATGAGACATGGCGTACCTTTTCAAAAGTACCATGTGGCTTGCCATCCTCTAATCTATAATAGAAATTTTGCATCACAGATTGAGCTAAATCATGAATAAGATCATGCATGACAAAAAAAGAATTACTAGCATTTGATCTCTGGAAAAATGACCTAGAAAGCAATTCGTGGAAGCACTCATATCCTTCTTCTTCCACTGTCTTATTTTTTTTGGACTTCCCCAAAAAACCTTCTGCTATCCAAGTTGAGACTAATACCTTCATGTCGAATTCATAATCCTTAGTAAAGATGGAACAATAAGAAAAACATCTTTTTAAATGGGAGGGGAGATAATGATAACTCAATCTTAATGCAGGAAGAATGTTGCACTTTTCCTTTGGTAAATCCCATATGTCACTCTCTAATATCGCATTCCAATTTTCAAGATCCTGTTTGGAACGCAAAAGACCACCCAGTGTTTTTATAGCTAAAGGCAAACCTTTACACTTTTTCACTATCTCCTTGCCAATCTTTTCGAGGTTTGGATATGCATTACAATTGCCCGTCTCAAATGCATGTCTGTAAAACAACTTAAAACAATCCTCTTCCGGCAATTCCTTCAAACCATGAAATGGAACCGTTTGCATGATAGATGCAACGCTCTCGTTGCGCGTTGTAACAATAATCTTACTCCCGTGTGCTCCAAATCTAAAAGGAGTCATCAAGATGCCCCAGTGGTCATAGTTCTCATTCCAAACATCATCCAAGACAATAAGAAACTTGTTCCTACTCAAAGATTCCTTTAGCTTGACTTGAAGCGAGTTTAGATCCTTTGCATCATAAGACTGCCCATTGATTGTCTCAACAATTGTTCTTGTGATACTTACAACATCAAATACATCAGAGACACAAACCCATGCTTTCTTACCAAAATGCACATCCACCCTCCCATCATTGTACAAAAGTTGAGCAAGGGTTGTCTTGCCCACCCCACCCATCCCGACAATAGGAATCACATCTATCTCATTATTACTTTCCCCATCCGACAGCAATAGTTTCATTATCTCCTCCTTGTCATTCTCCCTGCCATAGACACAAGTTTCATCCACCAAAGAAGTCGTTGGCAACTTGTAAGACCTATCCAGACCAACAACTTCTCTTAAACCAAGCGCATCTTTTTCTCTCATAAAATCTTCTAATGTGTCAATCATGCTCTCTAATGTGGACTCTATCTCTGCATCAAATGAACTATTGCAAGTCGAGATGGGGGATTTTACCTTGTTTGTGCCGCTTTGGTACTCGGCCTCCACCTTGCACCGCAAAGCCTCGGTAGCAATCTCATCCACTAAGTCTTCGGCATGGTAGACAGCATCTTTAAGCTCGTCCAACCAATCTTTCACTGCCCGATCAGTGATCTCCTTGTTCTCTGCGTCATTGAGCACCTTATTAAGTGCAAGCAACTTCAACTTCAGCTTCTTGAGGAGTCTGTCGTCGTGCTTTCGAACCTGGAAGAAGTTGATCAACTCGCGGGAAGCCAAACGGTCAAACAACACTTGAAGCGTAGCAGAGAGAAACGCTCCTCCAACCAATTCAGCCATGTTTTGTTTTTCAAGTAAGAACTGAGAAGTTACAAAGATTTTGGAAGCTCTGCAACCTTTTGAGTTGTTATTTAGAACTACTTTTCTGTCTTGTGGATTTCGTCAACTTTCCCACACGGTCATTTTGAACCAACGAAAATAAAAATGGGCTAACTACCAGCAATTCTGCACTATCCCCACACGTTTCTTTACTTTTGACCTTTCCCAACCCAACCGTGGTCCTGTTGGGTGGTGGGTATCCTTCGCAGGTAATTGACCAGGTTCGATTATTAGTCGGTGAATAAGAAATTAAATTCTTTTAAGTCTTTTAGTAGCGGCGTAGATAGCCTACTTTTGATTGGATCCGAGAAAGATTTAGCGGAGGTGCACCTAATGTGACCGGACACATTGACAGTCAAACCAAAAAATAAAAAATAAAGAACTTTTGACCTTTCTTTGGGGTTTCCAATTTCCCCCCTCTTTCCAAGTGATCTATATTTTTGTCAATAATTTACTAATCTAGTAGCGCTTTTGGAAAATTCTAAAGCAAAACGTGTAAGCCTATTGCTTTAGGGTCTCGTTGCTCACTGTCCACTGAGAGGGAGAGAGAGAAAATGGGAGGAAGAAAAAAAAAAGCATACTTCTTTTCAAGCATGCTTCATTGGGAAAAAATTGTTGGAAAAAATATTTTGATTATAATATTTATTTTATGTGTGAATGGAAATTGAAATGATTTAGAGTTATATCTTTTTAGTGGCACCTGTTCGCTGTGGACGGACGCGTCCTTTCGTGAACAGATGTGTCTCTTCACCCTGGTGACTATTCGTAGAGTCACCAGTTTGCCTATATATATGGCATCTTTAATTCATTTTTAAAAGTTGTTAATTTTCTACACTTTCATTAAGAGTCTTTTCATTGGAGAGAGTACAGACATAAGTTTGGTTCGCCTACCGAACAGATTGGAGTGCTACTTCCGTTCGGTGATCGAAGATCAAGTAGTGCTGGGAGATAGACGTTCATGCAAACCGTAAGCACCGTAGCGGGGGCAAATCTGTCTTAAGTACAGAGTGTTATACACTCGCCTTGATCACCATTTCGTTTCATTGATTTCCAGGTTTTTCATTCCGATTTTATTGCATTCGTATTTTTCGATTTTATCACAAAAAGTAAACATAATTTCCAACAATCTTAAGACAGAATTGTTTGCTTTTTGGATATATGTGCAAATCAATTATGTTTGATATTGTTTCTCGAATGTGCACTCTCTGTAGTACGAAGTTTGCACTACTAGGTTATGTTTGCATCTGTTCATAATTTTATCATGATGGTAGAGTTTACTTCTCAAGATTGATTTTTATAATATTTCATTGGTCCACATGTGCACAAGTGTGTCACCATGAGCACAGATCTTGCTTTATTCCTTAATTCTATCAGTACATGAGCATCTCTCTTGTTTTACCGATTCATGTGAAACGGTGCTTTTCCGACCGTTATTTAACTATTTTTGAATAGTTGCACCGCTTGAAGATGTTAGGCATAATCGAAACCAGTATGGTTCATAACAGTTTTACGAGGCACCGTTTGGTCGCAGGGGTGCTGGTTCTTATAGTGCATGTGTTGGTTTATATTTTATCCCTTTAACAGTTGCAATTTTCCAGACAATGGTAACCATTTGAACCGTTGTCTTTTTCCTATATAAGTAGAGTTTCTCTTTTCCTAGTAAACACATGCAAGTTAAGTGAGAATATATTAGTTTACTTCCGAGAGCACTCTTTGTCACTTTTTGTGCATTTTACCATCATTTATTTCGATTCGACTTGAGTGGTCAGTTTTTGTCAATATGCCTTCGGAAATTCCTTTGAACATTATCCGACTTTCTGCTCCTTTTGTCCCACCGTTCGACATAGTAATGGGAAGTTCTTCATCACCATTGAGTCCCGATGACTATATATGGTTTGAAGAGTGGAAAAAAAGTCTTCGCAATACGAGGACTACTGGATGTAAACCAACAGGTTTATATTGATATCTCTTCCGATGAAGAAGACCAAGTTGTGGAAGAGGAACCGAACGGCAATGTTGCGGATAATTTGGTTGCGGCTGATTTGGTTGAAAATTCCTATGAAAGTGTAAAGGACACTACTGAGGATTATATGGTTTCTAAGGATCATATGGAGGACTCTGATGAATCAACCGGAATGAAGCCAAATTCGCAAGGCGATATTCTCCGTGAAACAGAGGAATGTGCTCTAAGTCCATTGCAACAAATGAGGACCATGGAAATGGCAAGGAAGAAGCATAATGATGTTTCTCTGCGCAAGGGGCCAATTTTAATTCGCACAGGACGCAGGAGTGTGCCTTGTCCCGCTGCTCTTAAGAAGATCAAATTTTTGATAATTTAGTATTTGACTGGTTATGTTTTTGGAGTCTTTAAATTTCCTGTAGTGGAACATAAATCATATTACTTGTTTGTTCATATTTCTAAGAAAGTGTTGTTTAGTTGGTTTCATAATTGGCTATGCCCCCTTCTGTTTCCTAAATCCCTGTGTCAATTCTTTCGTTTTGGTTTCCCATGTAACTCATAAGTGATGAATCGGGTAGAACATAAATCATATTCTCTAAGCCAATCGGGATTTCAAATATTCGTTTTTCCTTGTATAAATGTATAGAGGAAGTTTACAATTTGCATGTGGCAACAAACATATATAAAAGATGTGCGGCAACGAAAATTAGTTCAGATGGTATCTGCATATCAAACTCATTCCATTTCGTATGCTTCGGCAATTCCTTCGCAATCTTCTTAATTGGCTTAGAAATTATTTTCTTTACGAGAATATGAATGCTTTCCTTTATAGCATGATTGAGTCAGTGGTGGTGTTTGAAACACTGATTTGCACATTTCGGTTTGTAGCGTCCGTCTTATGAATGGGTATTCAAGGTTATCAAAGTGGAAAAAAACATTTGGCTTTCAGTAGTGGTCTTTTTCTGGTGAACGGAATTGTACCCAGAAAAACTTAATGACATTGCCAAATACCACCAGAAAAATCTTGATTTGTTTGACAGATTGCTTGATGATCTCATCGTTTTTTTCTTTCGGCCCGAGTTGGTTTCGTTCACCTAACATTCATGTTGTATCAATCCGTAAGTGTACAATTATTTTAAAAACAGATTGACATTTGAACCGTTGAATGAGTCTCCCGTGGTTTGAATCGGATCAGTGGAATGTTACATTTGTGTGTTGGAACGGAATTTTCAAATTATACTTTGTGGTGGGCCATCGCTGGTGGCTATTGGGAGTCACCAGTTGCATATATGGTTGTGAATTCACATTCATAAAGAACGGGTATAACGTTTGGAAGTAAATTCCGTTTAGTGTATGCAAATGGAGAACGGAAATCTTACTTGCATGTTTTAAAAAGAGTTTGAATGGTCTACGGGTGTCACCACGTGAAGATGTGACCCTTATATTTGAACTAAAGGATGTGACCAATAAGTTTAAATCAAGAGGTGTGACTTGGAATTTTAAACAATGAAGAGGTGTCACCCTTGGGGTTAAATCAAAAGGCGTGACCTTTGAATTTGCATCAACAGATGTGACCCTTAAGTTCAAAATAAGGGATATGACTTTTGAGTTTACATCAAGAAATGTAACCGATTGGTTCAAACTAAGAGATGTAACCGTTTGGTTCAAACTAAGGGATGTGACCATTGGTGAATAAAGAGATGTAGATGAAAACGTGTAACCATTGGTGAAGTGGTGTTACCTTTGGTGAATAAGTCACAAATCCTATAACTTTTCAAAAAGGTACTTGGGCCAAATTAATTAGAATCTTTAAACAAGTAACTCATGTTTCGGATTATTTGAAATTGGGTTTTGATAGACTCAATAGATGTGGTTGCTGTGTTCTGCTTTGGCACGGAAACAAAGATTTAGAACATTTTAGTTTCTAGGATGTCTTGTAGTTGTCAAGCAACTACACCCCACAAGATATTTTTTTTTAATATAGTGAAATCGATTTTTATGTTTTGGAGAATATCCAATGAATTTAAGAGAGTACCTAGAATGCTTGTTGCATTTAACATAAAATCGTGGCAATTTTTCGAGGAAAACTGTGGAAAATTGAGTTAGAAGTTACTCAATTTGGGGTAAATTACTCGATGTGGGGGTTATTTCTTGCAAGTGTGTCTTGAAACACAAGAGATGAATTGTGAAAATTATTTTGATAAATTCTGAATTGATTTCAGAATTGTGGGGGAAGTAACATGTATAATTTCCACAGAGGTAAACGGTTTGTTGCACTTGGAACTGGTCAACTATACTTGAATAATAAAGTATTGTGATATGAGTATCCAATTTAAATTTTTAGAATCCAAGGGTGGATTTAAGATTACAGTTGGAGTGCAACAGTGATTTGGAGATCCTCACGCGTGTATAGCAATGTCTACAATAGAGCCTGATCAACTCATTGCGTTAGACAAAAGCTAGTAAGTGGAGTGGCTAAGCCATTTCTTAGAGGATGTTCCATTGTGGTTCAATTTTGTGCCAAGATTTATAATACGATGGCCATCGGTAGTTGGAAAGGCATAGAAGACCACGAAGAACGGTAAGTCTCGATATTGTAGACATGCACCGTTAAATATTTGTTTTCACTAAAGAATCAGTTAACGAAATAAATGTAGTGACATTTTTTGGTGGTCACAAATATGTTTGAGTAAAATACAAGTATGAGTAAATAGTTGTGACATTGATACCTGTCCGGACTTAAAAAACAATCATGTCAAACTATAGGTGATTATGTGAATGTTCTAGAATATCACATAATTGTGGGGGAAGTGGTGCTTTGTTGCAAATAGCTCGATTTTTGCAAGTAACTCATACGTAACTTTTTGAAAATTACCCATACGAGTAATTTAATTCTGTGCCAAAAATTTGCAGATCATTCTTTGATAGGTGTTCATAAGTTTGATACTCAACATTAGAAAGGCACAGGATAATATGGTAAGTCCTGACGTAATAATTGCAGACACAATACCATATAACACTTTGTTCTCAATTGAAATTAGCACCATTGAAGGTCAATAATGAAATACGGATCCGTTAACCAAATGGTTTTGACCAGAGAACAAATGATCATCGAGGGGAATGGGTTTAAAGCCTACCAATTAAAAGGCTCTATAACGGCAACCCAACCTAGCTGACTGGAGATCCCAAGATCTAGGTTCAACGGGACAACCGAGTTATATGAGACTTAGGAGTATCACTAAAGAGATATATCTCTCCAACTCATTCCTATGGTGAAACAGTGATGCCTGCAGCGATTTAGGTTAAGTTTTAACTTTTAATGATTCTTATATCTTGGTAAATCCAAGTGGGGTATATTGCAGGATACTCTTAATAAGAGATCACCTATGTGAGTGTGAAGGGCCGCTTCTATGAGAATTTTAAGGCTAAATTCTTTAAAAAACACTCTCTGAAACCAGTCGCGTGTTCCAGGGCCAAAATGGGCACAACCGTAAGAACCAACTGTGTTCGGAAAGATTCTGTGTGTTGACTATTGTCTTGGCTTACACAAACGGTGAATTTCAGACATCGCGTTCACCGGTTAGCTAGTAAGTCCAATAGTTATTCACAAGGTGAGGTTCAAAGCCAAAAGCTACCTAACCCCATGCAGGAAATTTCCACATGTACTCTCTCTGTTGTTTGCATTGTTTTTGCATTTGTTATCGAGTCAATTTCATTCATGTGGGGGATTGTTGGAAAAAATATTTTGATTATAATATTTATTTTATGTGTGAATGGAAATTGAAATGATTTAGAGTTATATCTTTTTAGTGGCACCTGTTCGCTGTGGACGGACGCGTCCTTTCGTGAACAGATGTGTCTCTTCACCCTGGTGACTATTCGTAGAGTCACCAGTTTGCCTATATATATGGCATCTTTAATTCATTTTTAAAAGTTGTTAATTTTCTACACTTTCATTAAGAGTCTTTTCATTGGAGAGAGTACAGACATAAGTTTGGTTCGCCTACCGAACAGATTGGAGTGCTACTTCCGTTCGGTGATCGAAGATCAAGTAGTGCTGGGAGATAGACGTTCATGCAAACCGTAAGCACCGTAGCGGGGGCAAATCTGTCTTAAGTACAGAGTGTTATACACTCGCCTTGATCACCATTTCGTTTCATTGATTTCCAGGTTTTTCATTCCGATTTTATTGCATTCGTATTTTTCGATTTTATCACAAAAAGTAAACATAATTTCCAACAAAAATTTGTTCATCCTCACCAAAACCCTCACCTTAACTTGTCGAAATGGTGTGGGGTCCACAAAACATGAACAAATTTTTTCCCTACTTCATCTGTGCCAAAAAAAAGGATAATTAGTTTTTAAACTCTTGCTGATTGTATATTTATTTTTCAAATTGTGTTGAGTACATAGGATTAGGATTATTAAATGAACGTTTTAGATTTTGGAATATGATTTTTTCTCACCCTTTTATTAGCACTTAATTTTTCTTTGTTGATGTAAATATACAAAATTAATTATCCTCTTGTAAGAGAATAAATTAAAAATTTACAATTTTGTATATAATTCGGCTTTATAACAAAAAAATGCAAATGTAATGAACGAAGTGGATGACAAAGTCAGAATTGTCTTTACACCATTAGTGGGTAGTTAAGAATGATCAACACCGCCACTGAACACAAAATTAAGAAATGTCAGTCATAAAAGCTCAATTCATAAATGGCAAAACATCAGAATTGTCTTTTACATGCATGATTCACGATTCATGTGAGGCAGAATTTCTCCAAAAACCAAAATATAGCAATCAAAGGCTTTTTGCAGGGATAACATCACCACTTGCATATGCCAAACAACAAAATCGCCTACTTTTTTTCTTTTGAATTAGCTTGGAGGGGTTCTTTGATCTTCTTCTACTTCCTTTTTTAATTTTTTTTTTTTAATGGTTTTGAAAACTTATTGTATCAAAAACAGGGAGGAGATGAAATTGGATGGCTTGGTTTCGAATCACAGATGAGGGAAGAGTCAAGAGTGTGAAGTTACTATTGGTCTCAAAAGTATTGGTCTCAAAAGTTTAAGCTGTGAGGAAATGGGTCCAACAAGGTATATTATCAAGCTATTCAATATCCTCTCTGACGTGCAATCCCATCTAGCCTGCACGTGGAGGTGAAAATTTTCAAATGGGTTCGGATGTGCACAACAAAATTTTCATTCGAGAGCTGTAGCGGTCATGAGTGGGCATTGTGTCAATTCTCATTTCAAAATTTTCTCATCTAAAAATTTCTCATATGTCAAAGAATGAAAAAGAAAATGATTTCAGAAAAGTGAAATAGTGCATCGAGGAATTGAAATGCCCTGACCTCCAGTAAGGCCAAATAACTTTTTATAAAGCCAGACTTATAAAGATTACATGAACTAGATAAAAATAAGCAAACTTTTCCATTCCAATAGTACATAATTCATGAATTATTTTGCAAAGAAATTGCCTGAATATATGGGGGAATTTGAGGACACAAATTCTAGCTAATCAACTACAAAACATTATCATCCAAATATGTGGTACAATATAATTGCTGCAAATGAGAAACAATTTTAAATAAATCTCACCTTTTAAATTCACCCTACCTTAAAGGAATTGCATTGAAACATAACTCTAAGAAGAACTTCGCAAAAATCTGTGATGTGACACCCAAGGACTGATAGTTGCACCTCAGTCTTGTATACCTAATTTCATCTTGTGGACGTCCACGCGTTCAAAACTGCTTCAATCTCAATCATTTGATGCATGCCAAAGCTTTTTGAGCACTTCCCTTCCCGATTTCATAGTCAAACCACAGCAAAAATGCCTGCCATTGCTCCATTGAGGACAGTGTTTGGCCACCAAAGAACAGTAATTCATAGCCATTACATCTTTAGCTCTACGTCTTGTAGAAACTTCAATGACCGGGGCAACAAATCCAGTTGTTTGGGAAGTATCTTCTAGCAGAATTGACTGTTACATTTGTTGTTGCCATTTTTATGGTTAGTACTAGCAGCATCAGTAGTTCTCAATGGGGTTGATCAAACCATCCTTTATAAGCCAAAAAAGTAATCAACAGGACAGGAAATGAGTGTGGAAGCCTACACTTCTGCATGCAACCCAGTTGTAAGAAAGTAAATAGTATACATATATATCGAAAACTGTACATCTACAGTTTTATTGAAAACTGATCGGATCAAGTCCTTCTGGGTATTTTTTTTTTTTTATGAATCCTCATAGTGGACCATAAAAATACGTTTTAAACACATCTAACAGTTCAGGTCGTCGAAATTTGATCCGGAATAAAAAATCCCGCACTGTAGGTAGTTTAAGGGAGCCCTTATTAGAAATTTCTATATATATATATATTCACAAAACTTCAAGTCCAAACTCCCGTTTTAAAAAAATAATTTTTTTGACCCATAATTTTTTTTGAAAATCCGAACGTTTGTGTTTAAAAGATGTTTTCAAGGTCCAACGCGAAGATTTGGCAAAAAACAATACCCGGAAGGGCTTGATCGGTGCAATTTTTCATAAAAACGCTTTAAACACATCTAATCGATCGTGAAATTTGGTCCGGAAAAAATCCCGGTAGGTCAGGATTTAGTGGTTTGGATAGGAAGGTATATAGAGTCCCTTCCTATCCAAACCACTAAATCCGATATATATATCCGATTTCGACATATTTTAAAAAAAAGCCCTTAGCTTGTTTTCAAAGAAAACTTAGATTTCTAGTTGAATTGTGGAATTGAAAAACTTGTAAAAAAAAAAAAAAAAAAAGGGGTGTCAATTTTCTGAATAATGTATAATGTAGAACAAATACCTGAGTGAGAAGCTTACTTAATTCTAGGACGCTCTTATTTTCCTAGGCTGGTATCCAGACTCTCAACCATGGCCACGTGTCGAGACACGGATAAGTGTCTACGGGACCGAGATAGACTTGGTCAAAGATTGCTTCACCATCCATATATATAGCAGGGATGTGAGCAACCTTAGGCCAGTGTTCTCCTTCCTCCTTGCGGCAACGAGTTTTCAGCAATGGACAGTCCACAATTTCCAGTGTATAGAGGGAAGTGGGAAACCCCTCTTCTGGCAAGGATACGAGCTGAGGGCAATTCCAAATCCCCATGCGTGCGAGAGAGCCATGAAGTTGAAGGCCCTTGTTGTTCAGTGCTTTGAGATTTGGAAAATGTCCAAAGACGAGCCATATAAGATTGGGGGGCAGCAACCCTTCCTCTGGAAACAACTCCACCACGTCTTCAGATTCACCTCCCATTATAAAGAACGTGAGAGAAGGGAGTGTTCGTAAACCCCAGTATCTCCGTGCCTCAACAAGTTTCTTGCAATCCATGATCTCAAGAGTACATAATTTGGAGGGCAAACCCCCTTCCGGAAGAGACTGAATTTCTGGACAATTCCATAACTTTAATGAAACAAGAGATGGGAGGAGGGTGTGCATTTGTTGTGGCAGAGCCTTCAGTTTCTTGCAATCACGGACCCATAAAGAAGACAGATTTGGAGCAGATAATCCTTGGCAAGGAAAAGATACCATTTCATTCGGACCAACAATATAAAGGAACTGAAGTAATGTGAGATTTTGGAGTTCATTCCCATCCGGAATCAACAGCATCTCAAAATTTATACAACCAATAATTGTCAGGTTTTGAAGCTTTGGGAATAAACCTAGTGGCAGAGATTTGAAACCATGACAATTAGACAAGGTCAAACTTACAAGGGATGTGTACCGGTGGCTCATCTCCTCAGAAACTGGGAGCATTAGTTCCTTACACCAGGAAACATGAAGTTCTTCCAATTTGCTGAGGCATATCATCATTCCCTCTGTAAATAATAAAAGCCTTGGATAATCCTTTACCTTCAACTCCTTCAGATTTGTTCGCATTAACAGCTCGTTTTCAAATTCCTTCAAATTCTCAAAACTTGAAATCTCCAGTTTTTCAACACAAGACAAACCTTGCCACTCCACTTGTTTCCCATTGCATTTCCCCAACACCAGCTCGCGTATAGAATTAGTTCCGGAAAGTGAAACAATAAGCTGTGGGCATTCCTCTATCTCAAGTCTCACCAGAGAAGTAAACTTCTTCGGTAAATCTCCGATCAGTTTGGGACACTTGATTACCTCAAGCTTTTGAAGCCGAGAGAACTCTCCGGCATCTAATTGAAGCCATTGCACCCATTCCGACATTTCTTCAAAACGTAGAGTCTCAAGAGATTCAAATGGTTTCATTACAGAACCACTCTCGCCGTAAAATTCATGGTCTACGTTCATTATTCCGGACATTTTGGAAATGGTAAGCTCTTTTAAAGAGCGCAATTGACCAAGTGGTGGCAAGGAAAAGCAAAACTCACACTTTTCCAAACGTAACGACGCCATATTGCAGAATGATTGATCTTAGTTCACTAATTTTCCAAGTATTTTCAAATTATCGTAGTATTGTTCCATAGTTTTTATCTCAGTTCCCAGGTTTTCAAGTTTGTATGACAATCTTCTTTCATTCTGTGATGTTAACCCATTCCAATGAGATTAGGTCTTTTTTTCAAGTTTGGGTTGTTAGGGATGTGTTCATTCCTTTGAAGAGGAGTCCAAGGTTTGATACCTGACCCGCTACACTTCCCCAACAAATTTGGATTTGTGAGATATGATTGTCATTTGCCGACTTATATGATGTGGCAATCCATTGGTTGGTTGAAGGATAGAAAATTATTTGTTAAGTTTGCAAGTTTTGGAAAAAGGATGTCATCGATTTAAGATAGGCTTAAAACTAAGGAACCATGGGCTTGAAATGGGGGTGGTCTTTCTAGTGGAATTCCAAACAGATTCCAAAGCTATCAAAACAAGGTGGACTTTCAAGAAGACTGCAGGAAAAGGGGTTCAATTTATGAGGAAGAATATTGGGGTTGGATCCTATGCCGATGCTCTCACGTTTAAGGAGGAGCGGAAATTAGCAACTAAAAGTATTCAAGTGTCACTCTATTGGTAGTGTTTGTTGGCTATTCAAGGAAAGCCTTGCAAAAATTCAAAGCTTCTTTAATTACAAATGATTTGGTAAGTGTTTTCAAACGAGAGAATGTACACATGACGTCCAAATTAAAAGTACGATTGGCTTGAAGGTTTGTCTATTGAAACGTTTGCAATGAAGGAACCAGGGACAAGATCTTAAAAGAAAGATGGGTGAAGAATTGGTTCTAGAATTTGATCTCGTGGAATGGACCTAGCATGCCAAGGAGGAGAGATTTGTATGGATCTTCTTCTGGGATGCCCCTTATTTTGGTCCCGCAAAAACTTTCGGAGATATTGGAAGTATTTGGGGTGATTTTATTGAGGTGATGGACGAGAACACTCTAAATGGAGGTTCATACGAAAAGGGCGGAAGATCTTGATTGCTCAACCAATCCCAAAAGATAGAAGGCAATATTGAACTTGTTGAAGATGGAACACGATACATGTCGAAATAGAGGAGGAGGATTCTTTCAAGAAGGTGGAGTCAAGCCAATTTTTTATGGCCGTGAACAATTTTGAGCATTCATGAAGACTCAATTTTCTTTTCAAGGTTTAAAGAGGCCCAATCATTAGTAAAGGATTTAGAAGAGGATCCTAAAATAGTAGCTCTAAGTTCACTCAAGGTTTGGAATCGTTTGTTGAGGATTCTTTTGGGTCTTCATTCTCTTTTCCATGAGATCCAAATTGATAAGCCAATGGAGAAGTCAAGAGATGTGAAGTTATAGATCTTTCGGATGATTCGAGACAATAGATAAGTTCGGTTTCAAAGGGTTTTGATTATGGTGACGGGATCTTGTCTCATACTCCCAACCTCTTATTAAGTATGTGGAGTGCGTGCGCCGTAAGAAGACTCTTAAGTCCTAAGAAAGATCACCGTAGGAAAACTTTATGGAGCAAAAACCCTTTGAAAATGCACATGATTGCTAGATCGGGTAGCATCAAAAGTTATAGGAATATTTCTTGCCCAGGTTGCGATCAAGAAAGGAAGTTTCGATGGAAGTCTTGATGGAAACAATCTCATGGCCCCACTCTTTCTAGTCAAGAGGAGGTTAGTAGCAACATTCGTTGAGGAACTTGAATTTAATCAAGGATGCCAATAACATGAAGATGACCGTTCATCTTTTTAAATATCATGGAAGGGAGAGCTATAATATTAAGAAGCTCTTAGAATCGTGGGAGTCTAATTTGCATCAAAGAAATTAAAGCGGATCTTATAGCTCTTGATAATTTGGAGGAGATGCTTCTATTTGCAGGAATTCTAAATTGCCGTTGTTTGATGGTGGGAGATATCTTTTGCCGCTTTGATCCTGTTTTTGCTTTTATGGGTGTTTTCAATGTCTCTAGCCTTGTTTGTTCTTGGTTGGTTTAGGGGTTGGAGTAGTCGGGTTTTTCTTGTTTTGGTTGAGCACTTTTGGTTGGTATCTTACCACCCTTCTTGGTTTTTTTCTTTCCCCTCCAACCTTGGCGTTTTGAGTTGTTCTTCAGAAATTGATCCCTTTTAATCTTTGTAATCTTGTTTCAAATTTAAATTCAAAAAAAAATAATCTTAACAAAAAAAAAAATCCAATCTTAAAACTGCATCAAATCTAAAAGGAGTCATGAAGATTTCCTTGTCAACTCATTTCTCATTCCAAACATCATCCAAGACAATAAGAAACTTTTTCCTACTCAAAGATTCCTTTATCTTGACTTGAAACGAGTTTAGATCCTTTGCATCATAAGACTGCCCATTGATTGTCTCAACAATTGTTCTTGTGATACTTACAACTTCAAATACATCAGAGACACAAACCCATGCTTTCTTACCAAAATGCACATCCACCCTCCCATCATTGTACAAAAGTTGAGCAAGGGTTGTCTTGCCCACCCCACCCATCCCGACAATGGGAATCACATCTATCTTATTATTACTTTTCCCATCCGACAGCAATAGTTTCATTATCTTCTCCTTGTCATTCTCCCTGCCATAGACACAAGTTTCATCCACCAAAGAAGTCGTTGGCAACTTGTAAGACCTATCCAGTCCAACAACTTCTCTTAAACCAAGCACATCTTTTTCTCTCATAAAATCTTCTAATGTGTCAATCATGCTCTCTAATTTGGACTCTATCTCAGCATCAAACGAACTATTGCAAGTCGAGATGGGGGATTTTACCTTGCTTATGCCGCTTTGGTACTCGGTCTCCACCTTGCACCGCAAAGCCTCGGTAGCAATCTCATCCACTAAGTCTTCGGCATGGTAGACAGCATCTTTAAGCTCGTCCAACCAATCTTTCACTGTCCGATCAGTGATCTCCTTGTTCTCTGCGTCATTGAGCACCTTATTAAGTGCAAGCAACTTCAACTTCAGCTTCTTGAGGAGTCTGTCGTCGTGCTTTCGACCCCGGAAGAAGTTGATCAATTCGCGGGAAGCCAAACGGTCAAACAACACTTGAAGCGTAGCAGAGAGGAACGCCCCTCCAACCAATTCAGCCATGTTTTGTTTTTCAAGTAAAGAGATAATGAGAAGTTACAAAAATTGTGAAAGCTCTGCAACCCTGAGTTGTTCTTCAGAAATTGATGGAAATATTTAGAACTACAGCTACTTTCCTGTCTTGTGGATTTCGTCCCATTGACTTGGGCGTCAACTTCAATTTCCACACGGCCATTTTGAACCAACCAAAAAGAAGATGAGAACATGAAAATGGGATAACTGCTATCAATTCTGTCGACGAAGAAAATGAAATTTAGCGTACTTGATGTATATACACAAGTTTCTGACATTTTCAGTGAGATATGAAATGAGTTTCGGTTATGTTGTGGTTTTTAAGAAGTCCATTTTGAAAAATTTATTCCTTTATGAAATAAAACTAAAAAAATTGAGCCTTCAAACCTTCAAGAGAGCTATGCTTGTTGAAACTTGAAACTAAAGTAAGGAAAATTACGTTTTTGAACTCATGTTGATTGTATATTTATTTTTAAAATTGTGTTGAATACATAGGATTACGATTATCAAATGAACGTTTCAGATTATCAATGAGACTCACAAGCAAGTCTATTTTTCCAAGAGTTCTAGAATATGATTTTTTTCTCCCTCTTGTATTAGCACTTGATTTTTCTTTGTTGATGTAAATATACAAAATTATCCTCTTGTAAGAGAATAAAGTACTAAAAATTTACAATTTTTGTGTATAATTCGTCGAAATAACAAAAAATGAAAAATGTTATGACTGAAGTGGATGACAAAGTCAAGACTAACTAGTTGATGAATAGTTATTAGAGGTTGAAATAATAAAGCATAATAAATGGAGAGCTTTATCATTTGGCTATAAATTAAATATGGCCATATATTAGTTTATAAACATTATACTGAGAAGAAAACTAGCAAGAAAGAGAGAAAAGGAAAATGAAGTTAGACAGAAAAAGGAAAGGTAATGAGAGTATGATCAATCTAGAAGATTGATCCCAATAGTTCTTGAAGAACTTGTTCGCTCATATAGTGTTTAATATTTGTCTTATTTTATTCAAATTTCTTTAACTGCCAGCTTAAATTTACAACAGAATATTATTTCTCTATTCAAATTTTGTATGAAATAGGTAGACTCATTGCGAATGTCAGTATACTTTTATTTGTGTACTAGACATGAAATTTAACGACAGATTATATGAATGTTTAAAAAATTATGCATAAAATATATATATATATATAGAAGACGCTCTGATATGCCCTGCCTTTCAATTTTTCTAAATATCGACACTCTCCCTCTTGCGATCGCACCCATTCATGCGCCTCGAATGTGTGACTTAAAGCCTACATATATTACCCAAACAAAATGGTGAGAATAAGAAATTCTAAACCAAAACGTGTGAGTCTGATTGCTTTGGGGTTTCATTTCCCACTTTAAGAGAGAAAGAGAGGGAGGGAGGGAGAAAGAAAAGAAAAAAAAAGCGTACTTCTTTCCAAGGGAAAATGATACTTAGTGAGAAAATTGGGAGGTGTGCAAGGTCCCGGCCCCCTCACCTTCCACTCCCGCCCCTGCTCAAAGCTAATCATTTGTCTGTGCAAAAAAAATGGATAATGAGTTATTGAACTCGTATTGAATTTCTATTCATTTTTAAAATTTTGTTGAATACATAGGATTGGGGTTAATAAATCAAGTTATTTTTCACGTAAGTAATATACAATGAACGCGTAAGATTGTCATCGAGACCGCAATGAGACGCACAAGCACTTCAATTTTTCTAAAAGAGTTTGTGGAATATGATTTTTTACTCCTCCTTTTATTTGCACTTAATTTTTCTTTGTTGATGTAAATGTTCAAAATCACCCTCTTGTACGAGGATAAAGTAAAACATAAGTTTATGTATAATTCTGAATTATAACAAAAAAAATGTGAATACTATGTTTCTATTCAAATTTTTATGAATAGGTAGACTCATTGTAAATGTCATGTATTTTTAGTTGTGTACTAGATATGAAATTTTTCAACAAATTACATGAATGCTTAAAAAATGATGCATAAAATTTACAAATACACTATGTAATTATATATAAGAAATCCTCTGAGACACTAATCCTTTCAATTCTTCTAAATATGGAGGTGGGTACCACAAACAATACTACAAAAGCATGTTTTGCAGGAGCCAAAAATAATAGTGTAGAGGAAAAAAATTCATATTTACTTGGTGAATGTTCAAGGAACATCAAAGATGAAAGGAAACTGTTTCCCACAAGTAACATTTAAAGGTTAGAGGATTGTGTATCTCAAGGGAGCAACTTGGTAACTTGCAATTATTTAGTCTTGGGCCATAATTAAAATTATCTTCTTCAGACTATAGAAAAAGAGTTTTTCACTGTAGATTTTTTATACTCTCCGTGTGCGAGTCTACACTAATAAAATCACCCTTATTTAGAAGGATTGAATCACACCACATATAAACCCACCTTGTGAGAGAGGGAACTCAATCCACTGTGTTGTCGGTTACGATTTTGTTCCTTTATTTACTGGGTAGAGTTTGGCTGATGTTTGTGAACTGGTCTGTGTGTGCCAGTGTTAGGAGTTTGTGAACTAGTCTGCGTGTACTAAAAGAGTTGTTGTAAAGGGGTATTGTCTCCTATGAAATCCAACCTTGTTGTAGGTACTGAGAACATAGTGGAGCGGTGAGTGTTTGGGTGAACATCACTGAAGAATGGACTAAGCAGTTAGCCGAACCACTATAAAATCATCTGTCTCATTTCTTATTTATTTTCAGTACTTTATTATTTTAATTATCTTATTGATTAGTTAATCTACCTGCTTGCAAAAAAATTGTGTATGGCATGATTCAAACCTATTACCCCTCTCTAGGTTGGAATATCATTTTTTTTTAGTAATGCATGGTGTCTCGGGCCCGTTTGCGCGCACCTCGAACTAATCCTTATAACGTACCCTTCCCATAGTCGGCTGATCAATGATTCAAGTTGGTCCCTCCTACCTCGGACTAATCGTTACACGTGGGGGTGAGGTTGCCTCAAAAGTTATTGGCAAGGAAAATTGAATCATGGATCTTAGGAAAAAGCAAACCCCTCCCAAGCCAAGACCAACAGACCACCCCCTTGTTTTTATATACTAGTTTGAGCTGACATGCTTCGCACGTCATCGCGTGTTCATTGTATGGGTTTGAGGGATGGTGCAGTGCACAAGATACACTACTCCGTGTAGTGCACCATCCGGTTGTTCATTTCGACAATGCACGGCTCGGATTTAATTCGAGCTGTGAATTGAATCTGACCGTCGGTTGTTTGGATTAAATCCGAGCCGTGCATTGTCAAAATTGACGGCCAGATAATTACACGGCAATTGACGGCCGGATGATGCGCACTACACCGTGCAGTGCATCTTGTGCACAGGGTCCCCTGCTCCCATTGTATGCGTGGATATTGGAATTATCTTTAACTATCGGAACGCTTATTGTTTCGTTCGTAATTGTTTTTAATTTTCTGCAACGTGCCTTTGTTAAACATCCAAACTTTGTTACAGTCCGGAAACTGATTTGGTATTTGTGATGGTCTAAAGATAACTTTAACAGTATCTGTCTTGCCAGTAGAGAGAGGTGTCTTTACTGCGTAATTACATTTCACATGCAATATTCCACCCAAAAAAGAGAGTTAAAGTCAAAGCTTGCTGACTTCAAATACATGACCTCCACACATACAAGCAATGTTTTAAAACCCGGATCGGTGAGCGAACCGGAAAAGGAGCCGGTCCGGTCCGGTTTTTAAAACATTGCATACAAGCACCTTTTAGTTCAGCAGCCTAACAAAAAGAAACTATATGATGCAACTAAATAACATAATAAGTTGTAGTCAAAGGGAGGATGTTCAAAGTCAAAATAAGGACATATTGTATGTAATACCAATCCTACATGCGTTCACGTTCAAGAACATTTAAGGACCATAGAATTATGTCACAAACCATCTGTTTTTTTTGTCCCCTCTCAAAGTAAAAACTCATGAGAACGTACCAAGTACGGAAATATTTATAACGCGTCCATTATATCTGGGAAAAAAAGAGCCATCCAAGTACTACATGTTACCCAATAGTGCAATTTCTTTGAAGCCCAATTCCATTGGCAGGACCGATAACAATGATCAGTAATTCAATGGAGGTTATGGCATTGGAGTTTTCAGATATCTTGCCTGAATCCCTGTTGTTATTGATGAGATGTGCCATTGAAGGTCTTGTTGTTGCAATGATGTTCAAGGACCAACTCTCTGGCAGATTGCTGATCTATCATTCAAATGGTCGACATACACTGCATCTCAGCAATATAACGAATATACCAGATCGAACTGCCGAATTGCATCTCGCTGACTCAATGCATGACGTAGAATAGCTGAGAAGGATTTTGAAACACAAATTACATAGAAGAGTCATGATCATACTGCTGCCGGCAGTGTGATTGACTGCAGAATCTTATCTTCTACCTCAAATTTCATAGGCTTCTTATCTCTCCCGATCTTCACATACTCGGCATACATCTCTTCAGGAAAAATAGCAGGAAAAGATATAGGCATGAGGAAATATTTAATGGGAAATGACTTGTAAATCGAGATCAATACGATAAACTCACAAAAAAACATGTAAACAATTCTTTCCTATTCATACATTAACATCCAAATCAAGCAAGCGCAAGGAAACACCACAATACAAGAAGAAAAAATAGAACTGGATGAAGCCGGACTAAACCAATCATGAGCATCACAAATACACTTCTTATAAACTTCCGTACCAGTTGGAGGTTCCATTGGCCCATCTGACCAGATTAGCTAGATTAGGAAAGCGAAGCAACTTATAGAGTTGTTTAGTAGTTTGCAAAACACTCTCAATTTTCATATAGAAACTCGACATCCAACCCTACCCCAATAATAAGTCGTGGTTTTATGCTTAGGGCTTCATATTGGACTTATCTCTGCTTTTCTTGTCCGCCCTTGCATTTGAACAAACCATTTCGGCATAATATGAGGCGGGGTGGACATCGGATTAGCAGGTATATAATTGTCGGGATGCCACAAAACATTAGGAGCATAAAAAATTCCACACCTATTTATAAAACAAACCCACAACTTGGATCCACGAGGACAGTTCCTTTCTTGATCTTGCTTTCATTCCTCTCTCTAAAGCCTTATCTTTAGATGGGAGCGAGGGAGTGGCCAATCATGAGAATGAGGTCTGCCGATCAATAAGGCCCTATGGATTAAAGGGAAGCGTGTACGTTGTCACACTCCCTGCCTTCCAAAGGTGCCTAGAGGACAGGCAGACACTCTTCAAATTCCATCCCTCGCTTGTGGCATGAACTCAGAATCGAATCCGTCTTGGACTGTTGCTCTTTTGACTAAAGTGAGGAAACCATTAGGTTCTGAAGGATGCGAGAGCGAACTCAACTAAACAGTTGAGGATGCGAGCCCTAATCAGTAAGCTAAGAGCGTTCACAACTAGATCTGACAAAAAGGTTTGCAGTCACAACGCTGGTTTTACCTCCCTTAGTCGTCCTTGCTTTTAAGAAAGCGGAGCGGGGCCAATTTCTCGTACTTGCTCAGTGTGCCCCCTTTCGTCGAGTGCCCCGCCCGGTTCACTCATTCACGGCTAACTAAGCATTCGTTCGGAGTTGACAAGGGAGAGGGCAAGAGCCCAATATGTATAAGAGGTGTGAAACTCAAGATGAAGATAGAGGAAAGTGGCAAGAAAATACCGGTGTTCCCATTTGCTCGCTGACCCATCATGCAAAACAATGTTAAAGGCCTTGGCTTTATCTGGCGTGACCATCTACAGTTTACACCATTGTCTCATACATGGCATCTGAAAATATGCTACCATGCCATTGTTTAGTTTAACCAGTTTCAGATTGCCACTTTGTACTGGCTAGATTAAATACAAATACCTGCTACTGTAAAAGATTCTATACCTGCCATCCCTACGGGAGATCTCTTGAAACTTCGTTCTGATCAGGCTGCTGGTTCTCATCAGTAGGAGAGACTGGCGAATTCTTTACAGCTTCACGATTCAATTGAGCTCTCTTCCGCTTCACCCGTTCAAGCCTGAATAATCAAACATCGAATTGGACATATAAGAGAAGGATGATCATCAAAAAGGAAAATTAAGGACCGCATGCATGAGAGCTGACAGGTAATGGAATCAAAAAACAAAGGCAGCAGAATGCAGAGTGCAATATAAAATATTTTGGAACATTTAGCTAAAAAAAGAAACAGCAAGCAAACAAAACACTCCATCTTGGCATCCACCTTTCGGCCCCAGATGAAAGTAGATGTTTTTCTAATCCTAGACTAAAACAACTATCGAGAAGCAGGCCAGCAACTATGCAGCTTTTACAGGCGGATGAACCTGATAGAAGTGAACCAGTATAGATAATATTGCAACGATCAGTATGCTGTACAAGTGAGTGCTTGCATCTGCCAAGACTGCCATACACAAAAATAAACATTGGACTGCATCATTGAAGCTTCGAAGCACCAATCGCTACAACAAGGAATTCTGAAATTTAGGTTCAGATAGTTATCTTCATTATAAGATAGGTTTAAGATTCCATACCAATCACCACCCAGAGGCTGAAAATTAGCATTAACTTTGGCCTTTCCACTGGCAATTTTCTGTGCATGCCATTCCTGCAATTAAAAGGAAGGTAAGGCACCAGAAGCAGCTAGCATAATGATTATCCAAAAGGAAACAAAACTCATTTGCACCTCTATTTCCCATTGTCCCTTCTTCTCTAACATCTCATACGTGTTTGCAGGTTCGTCTTCCTCATGCTCGTGCAACTCCTCTTTGGCTGCCTTCCACTATTCGACAAATTTATTGAACACTAAGTTCAATCAAAATGCTGTATACATGAGCATTGATGAAAATGCACCTCCTAAGCTGATAAAGTAACATTATGAACGAAGGATTTACCTTGTCCACCAACCTGGAGACGACCTTATTTGACTTCAATGTGAATTTCCATCTAATGAGTAACTAAAAATCTTTACATGAAACAAATTCACCAGATCTGACCAATGAAATAATATATTAAAAGATGATTTTATGAGGTGAACTTTTTCTCTGAAAAATGGAAGATTACACTATCCTGCAACAATCATCATAGACAAATACAGCATGTCCAACTATCAGATGGCCCCACTTCAGGTATTAGCAGAGGAAAATGATTTGGACAGCAACTGTCCTGAATGTTCTTTAAAACCCAAAAACAAGAATTCTATTAAACAACAAAGAACGGATTGAATTCTATTGAAATTTCACAATCCCAGCAGCTGCACAACTGGGTACAATCATAACTTGGCAACCACTAATATTTCGCCGCAAATCTAATTTTATATAAAACAGAGTTGGTAGTTGCACCTCAGTCTGTGATGTGACACTCAAAGACAATGATAGTTGCACCTCAGTCTTGTACATCTAATTTCATCTTGTGGATGTCGACGCATTCAAAACTGCTTTGATCTCAATCATTTGATGCATACCAAAGTTTTGGGAGTACTTCCCTTCCTGATTTCGAAGTCCAACCACGACAAAATTGTCTGCCATTGCTCCATTGTGGACAGTTTTTGGCCCCCAAAGATCAGTAATTGATAGCAAACCTGTGCAACCAGACCAAAGTGTAAGAGTTGATCAAATGGTACAAATGGAAGCCAAACAAACGAGAGACTTCGTGATGTTCAGCCGCTCACGCACCAAGTAGAACGGTTCTCCATTGATTTGTGAGAATGAGAAAGATGTGATTTTAGTTACTTTTCTTGTTACGCAAAAAAATAAATAAATAAATCCTTGTCAAAAAGCACCATCTTGATATCAAAAAAGTTTATTTACCAACCAGAAAATAATACAAAACCACACGTACTTACGAGAGATCGAACATGCATACCTTTACATGCCTGATGCCTCCAGCTGTTATCAGACCGTTAATATTTTTGAACCCATAACGTTGAAAACCAAAAAAGAAGGTTGGAAAGCTATGCCCTTGGCACATTTAAAAATAAAGACAGTACTGAAAAACAGAGAAATTGAATTGCATGACATGGAAAACAAATCTCATAAAAGAAGGCTTAAGCAAGCGCTAACTTGCCGAGCAAGGAAAAGAAAAAGCACCAACTTCAAGGGCAAACAATCTGTAAGAGAATTAAAAGGGACATACGATATCTAATTTCTTCAGGTTATTCCACTTCATGCCTAATCACCATTTATTTCATACTGATTTTTCAGCTTACAGCCAGAAGTTCAAATGGTTCCATAGTCCCGAAAGATCTTAGAATGGGCACAAAGATTACATTGTGTTAAGGCTAGGAGAAAGCAGCTTGCAATCAGATAACGTCACAAGAAAATGGATCGAACCATTGCCATTACATCTATAGCTCTACGTCTTGTAGAAACTTCAATGACCGCGGCAACAAATTCAGTTCTTTGGGAAGTATCTTCTAGCAGATCGCATTGACTGTTACTTTTGTGGTTGCATGGTTAGTAATAGCAGCATCTGTAGTTCCCAATGGGGTTGATCTATCCGCAATTCTGCTTGATCAAACCATCCTTTTGTGTAAAAAAAAAAAGAAAGAGAAAGATGTAAACCAAAAAATAATCAAGAAGAAAGGAAAAGGAGTGTGGAATTTCGTCATCTTTTAAAAAATTAGCTTTTTGTCAAAGAAAACTTGCATTTCTAGTTGAATTCTGGAATTGAAAAGTAAAGTTATGGAATGAATAACGAATGAAGAACAAATACTTGAGTGAGAAGCTTACTTAATTCTCCCTCCGTGGCCACGTGTAGAAAGACGCATAATCGCCTGCTGGACCGAGATAGACTTGGTCAAAGATTGCTTCACCATCAATATTTATAAAAGGGATGTGAGCAACCTTGGGCCAGTCTTCTCCTTCCTCCTTGCAGCAACGAGGTTTCAGCAATGGACAGTTCACAATCTGCAGTCCAAAGAGGGAAGTGGGAAGCCCCTCTTCGGGCAAGGATATGAGCTGAGGGCAATTCCAAATCGCCATGTGTTCGAGAGAGCCAAGAAGTCGAAGGCCCTTGTTGTTCAGTGCTTCGAGATTTGGAAAATGTACGATGTAGAGCAATGTAAGAGTGGATGGCAGCAACTCCTCCTCCGGAAACAACTTCACCATGTCTTCAGATTCTCCTCCTAGTACAAAGTATGTAAGAGAAGGGAGTGTTTGCAAACCCCAGTCTCGCCGGGCCCCAACAAGTTTCTTGCAATCCACGATCATAAGAGTACTTAATTTGGAGGGCAAACCCCCTAGCGGAAAAGATTGAATTTCTGGACAATTCCATAACTTTAATGACAGAAGAGATGGGAGGAGGGTATGCATTTGCCGTGGCAGAGCCTTCAGTTTCTCGCAATCACGGATCCATAAAGAAGACAGATTTGGAGAAGATAATCCTTGGCAAGGAAAAGATACCATTTCATTCGGACCAACAATATAAAGGAACTGAAGTAATGTGAGATTTTGGAGCTCATTCCCTTCCGGAATCAACAACATCTCAAAATTTATACAACCAATAATTGATAGGTTCTGAAGCTTTGGGAATAAACCTAGTGGTAGGGATTTGAAACCATGACAGTACGACAAGGTCAAACTCTCAACGGATGTGTAGCAGTGGTTCATCTCCTCATATAGTGGGAGTACTAGTTCCTGACACCAAGAAACGCTTAATTTTTCCAAATTGCTGAGGCGTATCATTCCCTCAGGACATAACAAAAGCCTTGGATAATCCTTTACCGTCAACTCTTTCAGATTTGTTAGTGTTAACAACAGTTCGCTTTCAAATTCCTTCAAATTCGCAGAACCTGAAATCGTCAGTTTTTCAACAGAAGATAAACCTTGTCGCTCCACCTGTATCCCTTTGCATTTCTCTAACACAACCTCGAGTATAGAAGTAGTCCTTGGAAGTGAAACCACAAGCTCTGGGCATTCGTTTATCTCAAGTCTCACCAAAGAAGGAAAGTTCTTCGGTAAGTCTCCGATCAGCTTGGGACACTTGATTACCTCAAGCTTTTGAAGCCGAGAGAACTCTCCGTCATCTAATTGAAGCCATTGCACCCACTCCGACATTTCTTCCAAACGTAGAGTCTCAAGAGATTCGAACGATTTGATTAAAGAACCATTCTCGCCGTAAAATTCATGGCCCACGTTCGTTATTCCCGGCATTCTTGAAATGGTAAGCTCTTTCAAAGAGGGCAGTTGGCCAAGTGGTGGCAAGGAAAAGCAAAACACACACTTCTCCAAATGTAACGACGTCATATTGCAGAATGATTTATCTCCTAACCAAGTAGAAAATCGAGTGCCTCCATAATTTTTTATCTCAAGGTGCTTCAAGTTTGCATGAGGCTCTAGCTTTTCAAGTACATCTCTTTCATTCTGTGAATCCTCCGTAGTGCTACCCCATTCCAACGCCAACTTTTCAAGGTGCTTTTTCTTCCTCATCTTTGCTTCCAATGCATCGTTTCTGCTTGTTACATTTTGCAAACCTGAGATGGATATTGTCCCACAAAGCCGATGAAGCTCTTTCAACTCATTAATACCTGACCCACTGCACTTCCCAACTACAAAAGCAGTTAATAGTTGCAGATCTTTCAACCTACTTATATGCATTGGCATCTCGGTTAAGTTGGTTCCACGTAAATCAAGATGACGTAATGAAATTAGTTTTACAAGCTCTGCTGGCAAGGTTGTAAGAAGACGACACTCAAATAACAACAATGTTTCTAAATTATACAGGGTACAAATTGAATCAGGCAAGTGACTAATTAGGGTATTGGAGAGGTCCAAAAAGCGTAGATGTATCAGATTGCCAATTGAATGAGGCAATTTTGAAATTTGATATCTCTGCAAAGATAGCAACCGTAAGCGTGTTAGGCCCGGTAGAATCTCATCCAAAACCTTTTTGCTCAACCAATATTGGACGAAATAGTTGCTAAGCCGGCCGATTTGAAGGAAAGTCCTTAAATACTTAGCGTCCTTAATTACCATGAACTTATCAAAGCCATCATATCTACCTTGAAAATACGAGACATGGCGTACCTTTTCAAAAGTACCGTGTGGCATGCCATCCGCTAATCTATAATAGAAATTTCCAGTCACATATCGAGCTAAATCATGAACAAGATCATGCATGACAAAAAGAGAATTACTAGCATTTAATCTCTGAAAAAATGACCTTGAAAGCAATTCGTGGAAGCACTCATACCCTTCTTCTTCCAGTGTCTTATTATTTTTGGACTTCTCCAAAAAACCTTCTGCTATCCAAGTTGAGACTAATTTCTTCATGTCGAATTCGTAATCCTTAGTAAAGATGGAACAGTAAGCAAAACACCTTTTTAAATGGGAGGGGAGATAATAATAACTCAATCTTAATGCAGGAAGAATGTTGCTCTTTTCCTTTGGTAAATCCCATATGTCACTCTCCAATATCGCATTCCAATTCACAAGATCCCGTTTGGAACGCAAAAGAGCACCCAGTGTTTTTATAGCTAAAGGCAAACCTTTACACTTTTTCACTATATCCTTGCCAATCTTTTCAAGTTTTGGATATGCATTGCAATCTCCCTTCTCAAATGCATGTCTGGAAAACAACTTCCAACAATCTTCCTCCGGTAATTCCTTCAAACCATGAATAGGAACTGTTTGCATGATAGATGCAATGCTCTCATTGCGCGTTGTTACGATAATTTTACTCCCATGTGCTCCAAATCTAAAAGGAGTCATCAAGATGGCCCAGTGGTCATAGTTCTCGTTCCAAACATCATCCAATACAATAAGAAACTTTTTTCCACTCAAATATTCTTTTAGCTTGACTTGAAGCGAGTTGAGGTCCTTTGCATCATAAGCCTGCCCAATGATTGTGTCAACAATTGTTCTTGTGATACTTACAACATCAAAAACGTCAGACACATAAACCCATGCTTTCTTACCAAAATGCACATCCACCCTGCCATCATTGTACAAAAGTTGAGCAAGGGTTGTCTTGCCCAGCCCACCCATCCCCACAATTGGAATCACATCTATCCTATTACTACTTTGTCCATCCAAGAGCAATAGTTTCATTATCTCCTCCTTGTCAATCTCTCTGCCATAGACACAAGTTTCATCCACCAAAGAAGTTGTCGGCAACTTGTGAGATCTATCCAGTTCAACAACTTCTCTTAGACCAAGTACATCTTTTTCTCTTGTAAAATCTTCTAATGTGTCAATCATGCTCTCTAATTTGGACTCTATCTTAGCATCAAACGAACTATTGCAAGTCGAGATGGGGCATTTTACCTTGTTTATGCCGCTTTGGTACTCGGCCTCCACCTTGCACCGCAAAGCCTCGGTAGCAATCTCATCCACTAAGTCTTCGGCATGGTAGACAGCATCTTTAAGCTCGTCCAACCAATCTTTCACTGCTTGATCAGTGATCTCCTTGTTCTCTGCGTCATTGAGCACCTTATTAAGTGCAAGCAACTTCAGCTTCAGCTTCTTGAGGAGTCTGTCGTCGTGCTTTCGGCCCCGGAAGAAGTTGATCAACTCGCGGGAAGCCAAACGGTCAAACAACACTTGAAGCGTAGCAGAGAGGAATGCCCCTCCAGCCAATTCAGCCATGTTTTGTGTTTTCCAAGTAAAGAGATTATGAGGAGTTACAGAAATTGTGAAAGCTCGGCAACCTTGAGTTGTTCTTCAGAAATTGATGGAAATATTTAGAACTACAGCTACTTTCCTGTCTTGTGGATATCGTCAACTTTAATTTAATTTCCACACGGCCATTTTGAACCAACCAAAAAGAAGAGGAGAACATGAAAATGGGATAACTGCCATCAATTCTGTCGACGAAGAAAATGAAACTTTGATTTCCTTGTCTACTCCACTCGGTTTTTAACTTCTGACGTGTCCGGTTGATTGGTGGATTTTCTTTGCACACAATTGAACGGAGTTCGATTTTTTGGTTAGTAAGCAAGAAAGTTATTTCAAGTGGATCCCTCAGCCCTGGTGTGGATATGTCACCTTTAATCGAGGATGGATATGGAATTAGTGGAGATGCGTCAAATCAAAACTTTAAAAAAAACCGTCAAACTCAAAACTTTAAAAAAAAAAAACTTCCGACCTTCCTTTGGGGTTTCTAATTTCCTTCTCTGTTTCCATAGTCGCAATGGAGCGCAAAACACGTTTAGGAAAACTGGAAAAGTGGGATGGGATTTGAGTGCGATTTTGACTTTTCTTTGGGGTTTGGTTGCCGAGAGAGAAATTTAGCATACTTCTTAAGCACAAGTTTCTCATTTTTAGCTGATTGGAGTTGATCTGTTTAAGAGTTTTAAGAGTTCTAGGAAACGAGAAACTCATGAAAAAAAAAAGAAAGGAAAATTAAGTTTTTGAACTCATGTTGATTGTATTTTTTTTTTTAAAATTGTGTTGAATACATAGGATTACGATTATCAAATGAACGTTTCAGATTATCAATGAGACCCACAAGCAAGTCGATTTTTCCAAGAGTTCTGGAATATGATTTTTTCTTCCCCTTCTATTAGCTCTTGATTTTTCTTTGTTGATGTAAATATACAAAATTATCCTCTTGTAAGAGAATAAAGTACTAAAAATTTACGATTTTGTGTGTTTAATTCGTCGAAATAACAAAAAATGAAAAATGTTATGACTGAAGTCGATGACAAAGTCAAGACTAACTAGTTGATGAATAGTTATTAGAGGTTGAAATAATAAAGCATAATAAATGGAGAGCTTTATCATTTGGCTATAAATTAAATATGGCCATATACTAGTTTATAAACATTATACTGAGAAGAACACTAGCAAGAAAGAGAGAAAAGGAAAATGAAGTTAGACAGAAAAAAGAAAGGTAATGAGAGTATGATCAATCTAGAAGATTGATCCCAATAGTTCTTGAAGAACTTGTTCGCACATATAGTGTTTAATATTTGTCTTATTTTATTCAAATTTCTGTAACTGCCAGCTTAAATTTACAACAAAATATTATTTCTCATTCAAATTTTGTATGAATAGGTAGACTTGTTGCGAATGTCAGTATATCTTTATTTGTGTACTAGACATGAAATTTAACGACAGATTACATGAATGTTTAAAAAATTATGCATAAAATATATATCTAGAAGACGCTCTGATATGCCATGTCATTCAATTTTTCTAAATATCGATACTCTCCCTCTTGCAATCGCACCCATTCATGTGCCTCGAATGTGTGACTTAGAGCCTACATATTTTACCCAAACAAAATGGTGAGAATATGAAATTCTAAACCGAAACGTGTGAGTCTGAGTGCTTTGGGGTTTCATTTCCCACTTCAAGAGAGAGAGAGAGAGAGGGAGGGAGGGAGAGAGGGAGAGAGGAAAAAAAAAGCGTACTTCTTTTCAAGGGAAAAGGATACTTAGTGAGAAAATTGGGAGGTGTGCAGGGTCCAGCCCCCTCACCTTCCACTCCCGCCCCTGCTCAAAGCTAATCATTTGTCTGTGCACAAGTAATGGATAATGAGTTATTGAACTCATGTTGAATTTCTATTCATTTTTAAAATTTTGTTGAATACATAGGATTGGGGTTAATAAATCAAGTTATTTTTCACGTAAGTAATATACAATGATCGCGTAAGATTGTCATCGAGACCGCAATGAGACCCACAAGCACTTCGATTTTTCTAAAAGAGTTTGTGGAATATGATTTTTTACTCCTCCTTTTATTAGCACTTAATTTTTCTTTATTGATGTAAATGTTCAAAATCACCCTCTTGTACGAGGATAAAGTAAAACATAAGTTTATGTATAATTCTGCATTATAACAAAAAAAATGTGAATACTATGTTTCTATTCAAATTTTTATGAATAGGTAGACTCATTGTAAATGTCATGTATTTTTAGTTGTGTACTAGATATGAAAATTTTCAACAAATTACATGAATGCTTAAAAAAATGATGCATAAAATTTACAAATACACTGTAATTATATATAAGAAATCCTCTGAGATAGGCTGCGATCGTGGGGTATGTTGGTTGATGATAGTTGTTGTCTCTGTAGCTCTGGCATTGAATCACACCATCATCTATTCTTTGAATGCCCCTTTTCTTTGACTGTTTGGAAAGCTTTGATGTTAAAAAACCAGGTCCAAAGGATGTCTAGCAGTATGGAGGCTGTCTTGGAGTGGTTCTCTCTTAATGTTAATGGCAAAGGCCTCCGGTGTATTGGCCTTAGAGTTTCTTTTGCTGTACAAAAAACTCAAGAATCTTCAAAAGTGTTTGCTTTGGTCAGCAAGTGTCCGACCGTTTTGCACTGAGATGAGACTTCAAATTTGAAGCCCTCATTGAAGAACAAAGCTCTTTGCTCCAGTTGGGGCTTGAATGAGAGGATTTTTACTTCAGTATAGTTTGTGTTTTTGCTTGGCCCAAGTTTGTTGGCTGTTTTGTTTGTTTTTGTCGTGTCGTTGTATTGGGGTAATAATCCCTAAACTTTGGTTCATTCTTCTTGAAATAAATTGAGGTGGGTACTTATCGAAAAAAAATACCTCTGAGACACTAATCCTTTCAATTCTTCTAAATATTGAGGTGGGTACCACAAACAAAACTACAAAAGCATGTTTTGCAGGAGCCAAAAATAATAGTGTAGAGGAAAAAATTCATATTTACTTGGTGAATGTTCAAGGAACATCAAAGATGAAAGGAAGCTGTTTCCCACAAGTAACATTTAAAGGTTAGAGGATTGTGTATCTCAAGGGAGCAACTTGGTAACTTGCAACCATATTTATCGGTATGATTCTCATTTACCTTTAGCCCCCCGAGAACCATCAATTGATTTTGATCATGTCACAGGGGGAGAAATATAGGCATAAGCACAGTAGGTTTTATGTTGAAATTTTGGTATGCTTTTTCAAAGATGTTTATCCTCGTGTTGCCCTACGCATATAATTGAAATCATTTGTGCCTTATTGTGACATCATCAAAATGGGGAAGATTGTTAGGGATTTGATTTTGACGATGATGTTTTGTTTTGATGTATTTCAATTATTCTATTATTCTACAAAAATATAATATCAATTCTTGGTTCTCTTATTCTCATTTAGTGGATATTCTGTATGTCTTCGTTTGTGCAAACTCGGTCAGAAAGAACCTAGAGTTTGGTTTCGTTGTAGAAAGCGGATTTGATGTTAACCCGGTGCACACCATTTGGTGGGGGCAAATACCGTCTTTAGGAAAGCGTTGTTTCGACGTGCCTCGAATGTGATTTATTGTTCCGGAGTTTTCTGTCGAGATGACGCCATCAACACATTTTGAAGACCGGGTTTCCAAAAGCCTCCAACAAAACTTGCAGCGAAAATTTGTAAGTGGAGTTTAATAGCCCTAGTCAGTCAGAGTTGCATTTTACTCTCACGTAGTAAACTGTTTGCACCTAGCATCGCTACAAAAATATAATATCAATTCTTGGTTCTCTTATTCTCATTTAACGGATATTCTGTCTGTCTTCGTTTGTGCAAACGCAGTCAGAAAGAACCTAGAGTTTGGTTTCGTTGTATCTTGAAAGCGGATTTGCACACAATTTGGTGGGGACAAATACTGTCTTTAGGAAAACGTTGTTTCGACGTGCCTCGAATGTGATTTATTGTTCCAGAGTTTTCTGTAAAGACAACGCCATCAACACATTTTGAAGACCGGATTTCCAATAGCCTCCAACAAAACTTGCAGCGAAAATTTGTTAGCGAAGTTTAATAGCCCTAGTCAGTCGGAGTTGCATTTTACTCTCATGTAGTAAACTGTTTGCACCTAGCATCGCTTGCTACCATTAACCAAATTCATCTTCTAGCAGCAGGGAAGCGAGTGGAACTGCATTTGGGATGTCGAGCAGCTGCACAAGTTCCAGTATTGTGATGAAGAGAAAGGTTGTTCCTACACTACATTCAGATGCGTACTTGTAATTTCAGGTAGGTACCAAATCAAATCTACATAAAACATGTTGAGAACATGTGTGAAAGATTGGAGTCTCACATTGGATAAACAGAAAAAGAGTTGGACCTTAATATACAATTGGATGACTCACCACTAACAAGGCTTAGCCTTTTAAGTGGATATGAGTTATTCAATGTATATTGGGTCTATGTGATGTGGTGGACTCTGTGGATACTCCCCAACGGATTGGGCCTTCGTGCACACGGGAAGAACCTCAGGCGGATCGGACTCCCTTACAAGTGGTATCAGAACCGATAGCTGACAATCTATGGGCAGACTCTCCTGGAAGCATCGGTGGTTGTGGGCTTGCACGGAGACTCTCGGAGGAGCAGGAAAAATCCATTGTAACTCTCGATGGAGCAAGAAAATTCCTGGTGCGTGCAGCAAGTGGCTGGCAGCAAGGTGGCTCTCGGTGGAGTAGGTACTCTCGATGGAGCAGAAAAAATTCCTAGTGCGTGCGGCACCTGGCTAGCAAGCAAAGGTGGCTCTCGTGGAGTATGGTGGCTCATGATGGAGTGTTTGATTTGAGATCTCCAGTTGAGAGAAGTTGTGTTTGGTGTTGGTGTTGAAGTGGAGAAGGATTTGCTCAAATGATTGGGTTTGTGTGGTAGCATTAGCTGGTTGTCGTGTTGGTTGTCCAACATTGCCAAACAAGAGCGCTTCAAAGCTTTCAACAGTGGATGTAGCAAATGTCTGCGCAGAAGAACAAGACAACACAGAAGACGACATCGTGTGAAACGTAAATGATGCCAATTGCTAGTACCATTTTTTGCTTCCAAAAACTCGACAACCACACCCAAAATGTAAACCCTTTGATATAGAAAGACTTAAATATGTGGACTCACACACTACACCATGAGTGTGACAGTGTGTGGTGTCTAATTTGCCAATGGTTCAAGAGAAAATTTTGAGTGGTGACTGAGTATCATGTGGCAAAACTTTGTTTGGTATACGCAACCTTTATGGATTAAAGGGTCCAAAATCCTAATAAATAAATAAACATTTTTCCTTACATTTCCTTGCTATCACTCCACAACTCAACTCGCTTTCCCTTTCTATCTCTCATGGGTTTCTCTCTAACCAATCTTTTCCCCCACCCCCCACTCTATTACTATAATATTGGGTAACTTCCTCAACCTTGACCACCTCCTTTATCTCTTGAATCGTAATCTCCTCAATTTTCACTGACAAGTGGCCCTCGCCCCTCGCTTCATCCTCGGTCTAGTCATGGTCTTCTTGGCCGATCACGGAGTTACTCCCTCCCCATCCGTGTTTGTTAGTCCTTTTTGGGAGTTTGTATCACTTGTCAATTGATTATATCGTCTAATACAGATTTTAAAAAAAAATATGTGATATAGATCTTGTTTGATAGAATTCAATTAGTTTATTATTCAAAGATTTAAAAATCATGAAAAATGTTATAAATTGGAAGACATATACGTTTGAAAAATGGCATAAACTCTGAAAAACGACCAACAAACACAGACATATGAAGTATTATTTTGAGTGGATCAAACACTAAAGGTCTACATTTGGGCAAATTCTGCATGAATTGAAAGGGATTTTGAGACTTAAAGAGAGATAAGAGACTTAAAGAGACTTATTGAGAGATAAATTAGCTTGGAGAGAGAGACCCTCCCACATGCCATGTATGCATCCGCCTAACACTAATAAAGCCATTGTAATCCATGCCACCAATTCCGTTTGCTTTTAGACAGAGGGTGACAGAGGAAATTGATGTGTCAATCCGTTCGTTCCAAAACTTTGGACCCTCTTATACAATCCTACATCTTATTATTTTATTCACACAGAACTCATCTCGCATCCAATCGAGCCCTAAGGAAAGATAATCATTACATGTCAAAACATTTGAGTTTCCAAAATTATCCTCTTTTTTGAAAAACAATGATCAGCTTTTATGCTCTAATTAATTTTCCCACCACTTTTATCTTTTAAAAAAATTCTTGATTTGCTCCCCACATACACTAGAAGATGACACACCAGAAGAACAGGCAGACAATGTTACACTGAATTATTTGAATTCAATTCAATCCAAAACCATTAAAATTGTGCATTGGAAAGCCTAACAAACTACTTTTAACTTAAATAAAAATACAACATATGTAATCAATGGATATACTGTCATAGAAAAGCTATATTCTGATTCCTACATCAAGGACACCGTGATCACATATAGATGAGGGCCAAAACTAGGTCAATTTCCGCCACAGAGATCCCTTGGACTGAGAAAGGCACTTCACTCTTGGAAAAACAAAACCAGCCTTCGGGGATTTCCATCAACAAGTGAATGCTCATAAATCTCTTTACACTCTTGTACAACCTGATGGATAAAGAGAAAATTTCATCCTTCAAAGGACAAGCAAAAAAAATTTCATCTCTACTACTAATACTCCTATATACTCCCTTTTTTAAATGTTTTACTTTGTTAATCCAACCTATTAAAGAAATATCATCATTACACTTTTCACAGCACCCACTTTACACCTCACGTCTAATTTTACCTTCACTTTCCAAAATTATCTTCCACTTATACCCATTAACTTTTTAAAATGGCAAATTAATAATTGTACAAACTTTTACCCATTGACTTTTCAGAGCACACAATTATTATGGGGGATGGAGATAGTGACTTTTGTAGCTACTCGAATCAAATTTTAAAACAGGCGGTGGTTATATAATTGACTAGGACAAAACAAAAACCAAGGTGTCCCCTTAAGTTGTACCATACTCCCTCCGTCCCTTTTTAATAGTTGAGTATTCCATTTTGGGCTACCACTTAATAAGTGTGCGTTTTGAAAAGTAAATCGGTTAAGAGTTAGTGGGTAAAAATGGAGGATAATTTTGAAAAATGAAGGTAAAATTGGTGTGAAAGGTGTAAAGTAGAGGGAAAAAAATTGATGTGAAAGGAGTAATGATGATTTTTGTTTAATAAGTTAGATTTACAAAACAACACACTTAAAAATGGACGGAGGAAGTACTTATTTAGTTGGGTTTTCATGTTAAGAAATTAAAACGACTATTAGTGTCAATATAATTATTTCTCCCGAGGCTTCAGCAAAACAGAGACGCGTATGAATCCAATAAAGGGTACATTGTAAATATACATACCTCCTTTGCATCCTTCCGTGGTATGCCTTCCCGCAGACCCACAAGTTTTTCAACAACCTCAGGCTGCAATCCAAGCAAGAAAAGAAAGAAAGCGGCAGGTGAAAAAACACTTAAACCGTAGTATGACACCGGAGGAATGTGTTGCCATCACAAAACATTGTTCAATAGTGCTTACCGGGCAATCAGGTTGATGTTCAAGGATATTTGTATAAATGAGTGTGAAAGTATCCAAACTCTCAGCTGAAGCAAGCTCTCTCAAGTCACTCAGAATGCTCACTCTGTTTTCAACTTTCTGTTGCATAAGCCACATCAAAGAATCATTAATAGATAAAAACAATACTTCTTGTGGAATCACAAAAGCTTGAATCATCCAATGCACATTTATGTAGGTAAGTAGCAGGTTAGCAGCAATCAAAGGTCAGAACTTACAGAAACAGTTATGTACTCCCTGAAAAAATCCATGATAACTTCTTCATCCAGTCTCATTCGTTCGATAGTTTCTTCCTTGATGTAATTTTTCTACAATAACACGCATAATTTAATACTAAGATTCTGAACTGTTGCTAGAGAGTACATGCTAGAGGATATCAAACAAACGACACCCGAATAAGTATTCTGTATAAGAACCTGGGTGAGCAGATGATCAACATAAATAACTACTGTTTCTTCCAGACAAGATTCAACAAATCTCCGAAATGATCTTTCTTCAATATACCTGAACCACAGAACACAAATAGAAAAAGAATAAACTTGGCATATTAGAAACATCAGACGGTATTTACCAGCAAATCCAAATTTTTTATGACATGTACACTTACATTTTAATATCTGTAAAATAATCACCAAATGTCGCAACCAAGTACTCCGTAACCTGCCCTTCACACCATTCTGGAAGAGACGGCAGATAAAATCTTACTTAGGTACAACATAACTTCTTTTAGTGAAGAAATATAAAAGTTGACTTACCCCGCCGCATGACAGAGACATATTAGTGAGTATATTTCTGTTTTGTTTGTGCAAAATAACACTCCAGAACCACAGAGGTTGAATTTCTATTATATGGTTGTACCCGGTAAGCGGAAGCCAAGCAACTACAAAATATAACCGGTTGTTTACCACAGGCCCACCATCTTCTATGATGATCTTAAATAAGTGTTAATATGTACATACTAAACAAAAATTACAAGGATGAGTATTACGCCTTTCGTACATGGCTGTAAGAGAACAAAAATAGAAGATACTAATACATACTATTTGGGGATCAATGGGCCATCAAGAACCCCATGCCCTAAGTTGGTGACCTCCATTGCACTTATTAGTGTGCACACTAAAGGTCGGCCGCCTACATCATCAGTAAACGAGTTTACGAAATGGCCTTGAGAATGCAACACCCGCCTCGATGTGAACCCAATTCTTTTTATCCCATTAAAAAAAAGAATTCCAAAGAAGACCTGACTGTATCGAGTTTAGCAGATTCCAATAACTTGAAGACGTAATATTCGAGAACTCCAGAGAAAAAAGTATGAAGGTAATATTTATTCATTCCATGAGAGAAAAAAGTAGACTGTTGATATTTATTTACCTTTGTGATAAAGCTTGACAAGTAATTCCTGAACTCCTGGATCTTCAAAGATAACACTAACAGTTTGATGCACAGTTTCCTACCATCAAGACAGAATCAAATATATTATCCATGTTAGTGGCAAGAGCATAATCTTGGGCACATAATTAGCTGATTGCACCGTTGCAGCATAGTCCACAGGAAAACATAGGATGCAACATATTAATGTTGTTGGAGGGTGCAAAAATCAACTCACCTTTGCAACCTCTAGGAAACCTTTGCAAGTGTCTTCAAAATTAATCTGGGGGTAAATAAATATATCAATTCCAAACTGAGCAAACCAGGATCCAAACTATTCAATGTCTCAAACCCAAGTACCCAACCATGGACGCTTCAAGAAAGATACATGTTTGTGTCCGACCAGTGTTTTAAATAGCGATAGGCGCACCGAGGCGCCATGGTCCCCTGGAGCTTTAAGCGCAAGGCGCAAGGCGAGGCGCGCGCCTTTTGAACGTGAGGCGCAATTTTTTAGAACAAGTAAAATTCTAATCTAGGTAATACTTTCAACACAAGCAAACACTTGTAAAACATTCAAATGTCACAAAAATTAGGAAACCACCATTTTTCATTTATAAGACACCACCATTTTTCACTTCATCTAAAAAATTACACTTCAACTTGGATACTTTTTGGGGCTCACCTGATGCACATACTTCCAATCAGGATCCAACCTTTTACTACTATTTTCAGATGACATCTAAGATGAACAAATTGAAAAAATGAATTCAGGGCGGGAAAAAACTGAGCAGGTGGAAAAAATGAAGTTCTGATAGAAGTGATTCAAAAAAAAAATGAAGTCTGATTCAAAAAAAAAGAAAAAAGAAAGAAACAGAGTAATCAATAATTGATACTCTTGATCGAAATAAAAAGAAGAAACAGAGTACCAAGAAGCAGAGAAGAAGAAGGAAGAAGAAGAAAGAGCCGGAAGAAGAAGGAGAAGGAGAAGGGAGAAAGAGAAGGGAGAAGGAGGAGGAAGAAGAAGAAGAAGAAGTTTTAGGGTTACCTGATTAGTCGATTGATCAGACTAGAGCCCTTCGAACTGGAGCCCTTCAAATGAAATTTTAGAGTTATCGATCTCTAGTGACTGCTGTTATGTTGATAAGTGTAGGTATTTTATCTGGTGCACTTGGCACATACCCTTTTTTTTATAGGGTTAGGATGAGTTTTGGGTAAAATACAAAAAAGCCCACGCTTCTTGCGCCTTGCGCTTCTGCGCTTAAGCTCGCGCTTCTGCGCTTAAGCTGCGCTTAATCGTACCCCTATGAAGCGCTAGACATGCGCCTCGCCTCGCCTTGGGCTTAAGCGCGCTTTTTAAAACATAGTGTCCGACATTTCTTAGATATTGAGAAACGTTCCGAAACCATTTTTTCATGTCCATAAATAAGAAAAAAAAACTCTTAATACCGAGAACAACAATCTTTTTGCAAGGTCTCGATGCTTCTTTGGTGTCTTTGACTATTGACTAAAAACTTTCAGCATGTAATTGACAATTCTTAACAACCTGCTACATGTAATTATCAAAAATTTCAAATTTGACATTGCTATCTACTACAAGTTGGACATATTTAAAGTTCACTCAAAGTTTCTAGAGAAATGAAGAAGTATAATTAAAGAAATATTAGGAAGATGATTTAGCATTTCCAAGCTGTGTCCATGAGCTTTTTAAAAGATTTCTTAAGTCTCGTGTCCATCAAGAGTCAAGACTTTTTCTAACTTCTTGATATCTTTATAAAATGTGGGATGTGACTTATGGTGATAGATACATAGCTATATCTAAATATATAGAAGACAACGTATCACCAACCTGTCAGTGTCCTACTTTTTAGAGAAATAGTGTATCAACATGTTTGTGTTGTGTTGTATTCGAGACTCGTGCCTGTATCCTTGGTTTTTAGCCTATAACTAATACTCCCTATGTCCCAAATTGTTTGTCCTATTCGGATTCCAATTCAATTTTTAACTGCTCATATCTTTCAATCTATAATATATTTAGAGATTTTAAAATGTGCAATAGAACTAATTGAGATCTATCAAATAAGATCGATATTGCACATATAATACGTTACAAATTGGAAGCTAATGAACATTTAATATTGCATTGTAATCCGACAGGACTAACAATTTGGGACGGAGGGAGTAACACGGTATACCAAATTGAAGTGGGGATGAGAAAGTAAAGGACTCTTAACAAATTTGGGCTTACGCATCATAGTGGTGATGAGGAAGTAAAAGATTCTAAACATATTTGTGTTCTTAATAGCCCTTGAGTTTTCTTCTCTTATGGGAAATCTAAACTCATTTCATAGACCCAGTTTAGATTGTTGGGATAGAGAACAGAAGTAACTGCTATTGCTAATGAAAAGCCACGAAAAGAAATAATACACCGCCTAATGATCATGTTATATAGGGCAACTCTAAAAACACCCAAAAGACTATTCTGCCACAATACAAATGATGAGTTTAAGAAGATAGATAGACAAAACTCCCTCGGGATAGAGACATGACACACATCCAGCAGACAATATCCAATCATTTTCCAGTTCTTAGAAAAGTGAATTCCTAAACAGAAAAACACTTGCTCATTTTCATGCAATACTGCGATCAACACATTTTATCCTTCATTAACACAAATATTTTTTAAAGAAGCAAATTGGAAGCAACAAGTGGGCAGGAGGGCCAGCAATGTTATAGCAAGAGATGAAGGAAAGAATGTGAGAAGCAGCGAACAAATGTAACAAACATATCACTTTTACGATAAAATAACCTGTTCAGCATAGCTCTGTGGAAGAGCTTCAAGAGTGCTGTTACTTAACTCCATGGCAAGATCATAGCAGCGTAAATTGTTGTTAATCTGTTGATGTCTGATGTTAATAGAGGGCTAAGCAGGACCGTAAATACAGAGAAAAAGAACTGAACATATGAGCATGCATACCATTGCACATAATGGTTCTAGACCTATTTCAGAGGCTGGCTCTTCAAGTCTTTTCCTTTCAGCTGCTTGAAAATCAATCATCACCTAAAGAAAAGCAATATTGAACATATTTTCAATCAAAAAATAATTAACATATAGTATATGTTTTCAACTGCAGGTAGATATGAAAAAGTAGCCCATGATAGTGATATTAACAGCAATCAGAATCCATGTGCAGTTTTTTTATTTCTTATGATGCACAACTACAGGTACTGATACAATAGGGGTATATTGATTAGACAAAAACTAGAAGAGTATGGATATGGCTTGAGTACGGCTATAAAGTATTAATTTTTATGATTAGACAATTATCACATCTAATAAATGGACATGAAATAACAGAGATAGTTGAAAACCTTTAGTAAATAAGTGTCTATCGTGAAAACCATTGCTTAATGCGAAACTTAAGGTAAAAACCAGAGTTTAGAAATGTAACTAAAGAATCCACAGATCAAAATCTTAATCCTAAAAGCATTTTAATAAAAGAACAAAATTTTCATCAAGTTAGCTTCTTCCCCGTGTAAAATAAAGACTATTATGGATGGTATGGATTGGGTATATATTCGTGCACTTTTTGTACGGGATAACTAGCACAGT
This sequence comes from Vaccinium myrtillus, assembly GCA_016920895.1. Lineage (NCBI taxonomy): Eukaryota > Viridiplantae > Streptophyta > Magnoliopsida > Ericales > Ericaceae > Vaccinium > Vaccinium myrtillus. The sequence goes on from CM029279.1 coordinate 9,026,745, forward strand.
TTTGGTAAGCATTTCGAGTATCCGGTAGGCATGTAGAAGTACCATGCAAAAGTACCTTAGTAGCACAAAGCAAGGGTGGGAGCAGGAGCAAGGCGGGGATCATAGAAGCTCCTGGTTTAGGAACGCCTAGGGACCGGACCGCCATGAATAATTTATACAAGCAAATATGAAATACAAGAAAATATCATAATTCCTAATTTGCGTCAACTAAGTGCTTTGACAAAATATGAGCTAATATTTTTCGAATATCTGGTCATTGTTTCATATATTCACTTGCTAGGTATCGTTTACTTTTGTTTCTTTTTGTATTCTATGTCTAAGAGAATCTGTTTTAGTTGGAAGTAGGTTCCCTTATTGATGTGCGCGTCTGATTTGGGCGCACAAGAGCAAGGTTCTAACAGCTTAAGTTTTTGGGAGAGTTGGTAACTTAACACAGCTAATTCCACATCATCGGTCTCAAGAACAAAAATTTGTAGCTCGCTAATGGTAGCACTTTTACTCCAATGAAAATGAGAGAAAGAAAGAAAGGACAGCTTCAAAATAACTTGAATAAAGCTAACCATACTAGCTTTGGGTGGCAATCAATTAGGGTCTATTACATCCCTTTTCCGCCATTATGCACTGTCATGGCCAAAATCCAAAATATCGCACGTCAGGTTGTTTTTCTTTACATCAACATGGTCTTCGTGGTTGTGACCGCACCTCTCTCAACTTATCTTCAGTTAGTGATGGTTTTCATTTCCAATTCTCTCTTTCTTCATGATACCATACATGCACCTTAGCATCTTCATTTGAGCTACAACACAATTTATTTTCATGCAGTCTCTTAGCTGCCCGACATTCTATCTTGTACACCACCACCAGGTCATAGTTGTTCTATAAACAAAAATCTCTTAATTTTATAGGCATGCATTGACCACATAATACGTAGAAGCATCTTAAATGTAAGCCAACATATTTGACTATATGAGATTACCTTGTCCTCCAATCTTATATCCTTGTTAATAATCGACATCCAGATAACGAGAACATTCACTTTTTATATTCCAATAATTCACGGTTTTGAAGCTTCCCACTTTCACAAGTAAAACTTTTATTTCACTAAAAATCATTTCATACTAGTTTTATTCCTACTACCTTTAGGCTCCAATGCTTCTCTTCAAATTTTTAGTCTAACATTATCTCCTCTTAGTTTCATCCACTAAAAGAATATCTCCCATAATAGATGGGCTATGGGCTTATGGCCAACAAAGTTACAACAGTACAAACCCATTATTTTTTACAATCGTGTGAAGAAAGCTCTAGGTTTTAAAACCACAAAGGGAAGTGTAAGAGCCATGTTAACACAACACCTGCATAGTAAAGACAGTTGGGACAGGAAGATTGTAGAAAATCTTCATGCCAAGAAGGTGAAGTATAAGTTGATATAAGATTTGAGCACTAAAATCATAAATTCATGAGACATAAACAACAATGGAGATGGGAGGAAAAGAATCATTAGGTGTCACAAGAGCATAGAACAAAAGTACGCAAACGTAGCAGCCATGGACAAGCAAGATCTAATAGCCTTTTCAAATTGTTAAGAAAAGGCAGATCTCAAGATACATGACATGCAAAGTTTCAAAAAAAGAAAGGAGGGTAGCAAACATATTAACTCTACAATGCCATGACCCAATACTGGGATCTAAGAAGCACGGACATGGACACGACACGGACATGTAGACACGTCATTTTTCTAAAAAATTAGGACATGACATGTTGGGGATACGTCGAATAAAAATATATATATATATATACACAAATTATCCAATCAAGGATCCCGGATGGGAGGTTTTTTGGTGTTTTGATGCTTTTAAAAATTGTTTTTGGGAAATCCGAGCCGTCCAATGTGTTCAAAAGGTGTTTTCCAAGGTCCACGCGGGAAATCTTCAAAAAAAAATACCGGGAAGGGCTTGATCCAAGCATTTTTTCGCAAAAACTGTACATTTACAGTTTTGGGAAAAATGCTTGGATCAAGCCATTCCCATTTTTTTTTTGAAGATTTAAAAAAACACCTTTAACACATTGGACGGTTCGTCAAAAAAATATCGGGAAGGTGGAGTCCCGGATCCGGGACTCCCGGATTAGATATCCTATGAGGGCTCCCTCACAAAAAAAAGTGCGGGAAAACAGTTGTTAGCCATTGGATCGCATGAAGGACATAGGATCCAACGGCCCACAATCTGTTTTCCCACTTTTTGTGAGGGAGCCCTCATAGGATATTTTCTGTATATATATATATATTACTCTCGATCCGGGATCCCGATGAGGTTTTTTGGTGTTTTGAAGCTTTAAAAAAATGTTTTTGCATGATCCGACCCGTCTAATGTGTTCAAAAGGTGTTTACCAAGGTCCATGCGGGAAATCTTCAAAAATAAATACCGGGAAGGGCTTGATCAAAGCGGTTTTCGCAAAACTGTAAATATATTGACAGTTTTTGCGAAAAATTGCTTGGATCAAGCCCTTCCCGGTATTTTTTTTTTTTGATGATTTTTCCCGTGGACCCTTGAAAACACCTTTTGAACACATTAGACGGTTCGGATCATGAAAATTTGATCCGGAACTATGAGTTCCGGACCTAAGCATCCCGGACTAGAGAGTTCCTCTATATATATATATATACAAGAAACTTCTAATAAGGGACCCTGATTTAAGTTTCCATGTGGACCTAGGGGTATTTTCGACTTTCCGGACCAAATTTTGACGATCTGAACCGCTCAATGTTTTTTAAATGTGTTTTTAAAGTACCCTGCAAGGAATCTCCAAAAAAAAAAATACCCGGAAGGGCTTGATCCGATCAGTTTTCAATAAAAACTATACATATATAATTTTTATCGAAAACTGATCAGATCAAGCCCTTCCAAGTATTTGTTTTTGGAGATTCCTCGCGGGGGCCCTTAAAAACACATTTTAAAATTATTGAGCGGTTCGGATAGTCAAAATTTGGTCCAAAAAGTAAAAAATACCCCTAGGTCCACACGGAAAGTTAAATAAGGGACCCTTATTGGAAGGGGCTCCATATATATATATATATGGGGCCGGCTCCGGGGACACATAAAAAAATACAAGCTTTTATTCCGGGTTATATTGTGATGATCCAAACCGTTCACTATGTTTAAATGGATGAAATAGGAAATCCTTCGAAAATTCAGCTCAATCGAATATCGATAAGTGCTTGATCCAAATAGTTTTCAAAAAACTTGATGGGAACTGATGTTCTCTGAATTGTTTGGATCGAGCACTTACCGATATTCGAATGAGTTAATTTTTTACGCGTATCCTTAAAAACATTTTTTAAACAAGTTGAACGGCTCGGATTAGTAGCGTGGGGCTCGGAAACAAATTGTGTTTTTCTATGTTCCCTAGAACCGGCCCCTATATATATATATATACATATTTAGATATTTTATTAAAAATATATTTCTTATATCATTTTTTCGCATAACAGTGAATAATCAATTTTTTAGTTTTAACATACAAATCTTTAAAATAAGTACAGGGGATTCGTTAGGCCAGGGGAGTATATGTGCTTCTTAGACTGGGATAATAATCAAAGGATGATTGAATCTGCGTAACCTGAGGCGATGCCATTGAATTGGCTATGAGGTCAATTTCAAATTTCAAGAAACCACTTGATCTCCATTATGCATTTAACAATCTCTAATAAGGTCGACCTCATGAACCCACTGAGCTAAATAAAAACATATGTAACATTGAATATATGTGGTCAATTTTCTTATTATTTGGGATGATATTAATACATAAACTTTGTACGGGTAACCTATCCGATTTCAGGTTGCTATCGGGATCTATTAAGTTACCAACTCTCCAAAAAAACTTAAGTTGTTAGGAAATGTCCCCAACAATGTATATCAAGTTATCAAACACCCTCCCTCGCATGCAACTCCATCTTGCACGTGGAGATGCAAATTTTCAGAGAGAGCAGAACAGACTGCGAACAGAGAACTGAACCCAAGACCTCTCAATCTCATAACCAGAGCTCTGATACCATGCTAAGTTATCAACTCACCCAAAAGCTTAAGCTATTAGGAAATGGACCCACCAATATATATCAAGCTATCTAATGCCCAGCCTTAAATTCAGAGGGCTTTTGTTCAAATATCGTTTACAACACCTTTACCCTACATGTGGCTTGTGGGTTGTTGTAGGCATTTTCAGTTTACTCTAAAAGAATGGGTCCAAACCAAGGTTTCAAAAAATGGCGATTTACGCACTTCTAGAAAAAAAACATCGTCACATATAATTTAAAAAATTCACCCCCACGACAACCGATTCCCATTATGTATAGTCACATACACCCCATACTGTTACACCGCGACTGTTACCGTTAGTTCGTTACTTGTCCTTGTTACACGGTCTTGGGTAGAACTCAACCCCAAAAGCTAGCGCATGAAGGGTGCCCTCACGCTCATATATTTCATATTACTTTGATAACAAGGCGATGTGGGACTTCGCTTCACACCCTCCCTCACGCGCAGCGTGCTCACTCGGCAGCACCTGCCACATGCAGGCGAGAGACACCCACCCTACCCATATTTGGTACCTAGCTTCGATACCATGTTACACGGTCTTGGATAACACTCAAACCAAAAAACTAGCTCATGAAGTGAGGGTGCCCTCACGCTCATATATTTCATATTACTTCGGTAACAAGGCGATGTGGGACTTCGCTTCACAATCCCAACACCATTATTTAAAACCTTGGTCCAAAGTGACTCTGCCTTGAAGGGGCTTCTCGTACACAAAAAATAAGCTCTTTTGTATACGGTTTTGGAGACAATCTGGCAAATTAACAGCAAACAAACTAGGGTTGAGTTTTTTTAAGTCAAGAAAAGTGAATTGACTTAAAACTGTATACATATATGCATATAATTTCGTTTGGTAGAGTTTGGTTTGATCTTATTCAACTTGTGGAGGAAAAAATCTAATGACCCCATCACAACAAATTCTTGTAGTCGCCCTGGCAGGTACACATGCTCACAATCCATGAACATGTCAAATCCTTCTGTTAATTGCACAAGACAGCATAAAGAGCTATACATTCAGTCACAGTTCAAACATAACAATCAATAAATTTAACATTACGTAAAGGGTTGTGATTCGAGAAAGTTCCCTTCCTACAAGCTATATATGATCGAAAAAGTAGACACAAAATGACTAGAAGTAACACAGCCTGAGTTTTTGAAATTAAACCGTAACACTGAACTTGCCTGAATAATGGCCAATGCAACTCTGTATAACATGACCTCAGTGCTGATGTCACGAACAAGTTGCACTTGCTCGCCAAGAATCCTAAACAAATCAACAGCAGCAGGTGTATAAAGCTTTCCATCTTCAGTTTTCTTCGGGGGCTGTACTTTATCAGCCTCGAGGATATTCAAGTACCATTTCTAAAAACAGAAAGAGAGGAAAAGTCAGACAGAAACATATGTGGTTTGAGCAATGCATAAACTAAGAAAGCTACCACACAAATAAAGGTACCCTTGTTGTAGCTTGCATTCTTTCGACGTATGCGTTCATTAGGGGATCCATTGCACCGCTCTCAGAACAAACTTGTGCCAAGGACTCATCAACACCAAGTCCAATCAGATTTTCTTGGTATTGAACCACCCAACCAGTCACCTAATAGCAGTACAAAAGATTAATCAAAATGATAGTACTAAGAAAAAAAAACCACAGGAAATGGAGCTCACTACACCACAGTGAGAAACTCGTGCAAGGTAAGTCTCACTAGATAGGACAATAAAGAAGATAAAACTATAAGTAGATTACATGAAAAAGAGGATAATTTGATATATTCAAAATCTGCCTACTATTTTTAGGTCATTTTATATGGAATAAAAACTCAGTTTAATACTTACCTTAGAATGTTTCGTTCTGATAATGCATGTGAATATTTTTATAATGCTCTTTCCACGCTTGGACTCCAGAACAAAATAAGGTGGCCAAACGCAAGCTTCAGCATTTATTAGAAGTTATGCTTGCACTGTTATTTCAAATTTTATAATGCTCTTTCCAAGCATGTACTCCAGAACAAAATAAGGTGGCCAAACGCAAGATTCAGCATTTATTAGAAGTTATGCTTGCATTGTTATTTCAAATGCAGGTTCCTAAGTCTTACAGAAGTGATGATGTCCTTGTAGCATGTCACTTAATATATTGTATGCCATGTCACTTAATATATTGTATGCTGTCTATTGCCCGCCCCTTGGTGCAGATACCCAATAGGGTCTTATTTCCATGTCGCCTGCTCTACTTGTTACGTCCTCAGATGTTTGGGTGCACATGTTACTTTCAAGAAACCACTTGACTCTAGCAGAGACAAACTTGATCCCTGATCAACCCGGTGTGTCTTTCTCGGTTACTCGCGCACTCATAAAGGGTATAAGTGTTACACTTCATCTCTTCGTCAGCATTTTGTATGTGCCTATGTCACATGCCGTTTTCCCGGGTCCCCACACTCCAGTTCACTTACCTCAGCCTGTGTTTCCTATACTCGATACGCCTATAACTTCTAAACCCTTACATGTGTATGTCCACTCGGCTGAAAGTATCATCTGCCCATTGCCTCATTCGTCCCAAGATCCAGCAGTACCTTCTCCCCTATCATCGCTTGATCTTCCTATTGCTCTCCATAAAGGTACCCGCACTTGTACTTATCATCCCATTTCTAGTTATGTCTACTTCTCGTCGCGCTTTTACTTCGTCGGTTTCTTCCATATATGTCCTAGCACTATACAAGAGGCTATTTCTTAATCTGAATGGCTGATAGCAATGGAAGTCAAAATGTTAGCTCTCCATGACAATGGCCTTGGGAGTTGGTTCCTCTTCCATCGGGAAAGTCTACGGTTGAATGTCGGTGGTTCTTTACAATCAATATAATCCGGATGGAACTGTTGAGCAGTATAAGACACGCCTTGTGGCCAAAGGCTATACGCAGACATATGGGATTGTTTATGTGGAGACCTTCTCTCCCGATGCCAAGATTGGCTCTATTCGGTCCTTATTTCTCTTGCTGCCAATCTTGGTCGACCCTTGTTTCAGTTGGATGTCAGGATGCCTTCTTACAGCTTTGGTATGCATCACTCCCATTCAGATCATTCTGTTTTTTTCTTCAGTCGGACCAGGAGAAAATACTGTTGATTGTGTACGTGGATGATAAGAAAGGTATGATGAGTTGAAATTGCTCTTACCGCATTAATTTCACACCAAATACTTCGGTAAGTTGCGGTATTTCTTGGGTATTGAGGTAGCAAGGTCCAAAGATGGGATTAGTCTGTCCCAAAGGAAGTATACATTGGATATTCTTGAGGAGGCTCGTTTATTAGGATCGAGGCCTGTGGAGACTCCTATGGATCTGAATGTCAAACTATGTGTTGATCAGGGGGACATACTTCCTCATTTAGACCAGTATCACTTATCACTGCTTGGTTGGCAAGCTGAATATCTTACTAATACACGCTCTGGTATCTCATTTGCTATTAGTGTGGTAAGTCGGTTCATGTTAGCTCCTTGTCTTCCGCACTGGGAGGATTGTCTTCACATTGTGAAGTATCTTAAGGCTCATCCTGGACATGGTCTATTCTACTGGTCTAACGGTCATTTGCAATTTGAAGCTTTCACCGATGCTGATTGGGCAAGATCACCATCTGATAGGCGACTGGGTGTTGTACTTTTATTGGTGGCAATCTAGTTACTTAGAAGAGCAAGAAATAAACAAGTGTTGCAAGATCCAGTTCAGAAGCAGAGTATCGAGCTATGGCTCACACTACATCTGAGATTGTATGTCTGCAGTGGTCTTTACTTGAGTAGTTGGGTTTTGGTGTGCAGTACCTATCTCCATATAGTGACAATCAGGCAGCAATCCATATCACTTCAAATCCAGTATTTCATGAGAAAACCAAGCACATTAAGATAGATTGTTAAATAGTAATGCGCTACCTAGTCTTTTCATATCTATAGTAGCTCAGCTAGCGGATATCTTCACAAAATCATTGTTCAAACTTCAAACCACGTCTAGAGTTATTGTGTAACAAGCTGGGTCTTTGTGATATATATGTTCCAGCTTGAGGAGGAGTTTTAGAATAAAAGAGGGGTAGTTAGGTCTTCTGCATTATTCCTCTTTTCTATATATTATGCTTTCTGTGTGTTAGGGTAGATTACATTACCCTAAACACTTTTACCACTCCTAAATAACAATATTAATGCATACATGTTTACACCTTGAGTAAAAAAAATTCACCTTCTAAAGCGTAATTTATAAATCGTTTTATGTCCACAATTGCTATTCAGCTGTTTTCCCGACTAGAGTTACAAATTATGTAGTCAGATGCCATTGATTTTTCTTGGTGATATTCAAATCAAAATTCATGCGAATAGAAAAAAAAAAAGTACAAACTAATTGTTGATTTCTATGCACATTTTATCCATAACAATTTACCATTGTAGTCTGTTGAAATATGTGTATAGATGTGAAGTACGCATTGAGATTGTTAGCTCATCACTAATCCAAAAAGCTTATAAGTGTTAGAAAATGGGACTAAAAATGTATCAAGCTGTGCAGTTTGTTATGCATGCACAGAGAGAAAAAGCCCTATTAAATCAGTAGCCAAAGTTGAAATCCTTAAAGACAGTTGTATATGAAAATACGGAAGATTTCTTATCCAAATGATACCTGTAAAATTTCCACATTTTTTAGATCATTTGCCCGATCACTAAGCAGTCTCAGCCACTGAGTGAACCGTTCAGTATAAAGATTTACCAGGAACTGGAATATTTCATATCTGCAAGCACAAAAACCAAACTAACTACATATTTTGTGGAGAATTCTTGTCATTAACCCTCAACTTCAGTTATAGTGTACAACCACAAAAAACACAGTCCCACGTGCACACCTTCATAAATTCTTCGACATTGATTATATTGATGATCAAGACAACATGCACATTACATGACCGAAACAACTACATATCTGTAATCCCAAATAAAGGGGCATTTTCATAAAAACGAGGCAGGTAAAAGGAAAATGAAAAATTCTTTTCAACAGAATATGCAATAAAATAGAAAAGAAAAACAAGTTATTTGGCTATGGCTATAACCTATGAAGCACTGACACAGGTCGCCGTATCGGCGTGTTGGACACGGGGACACAGCGGGATACGTATGCCCAAATATTTTGAATTTTTTTACGGGGACACGGCGGGAACACGTGGGGGACACAACAGGGGTCAAACTGTAATTTTTTTTAAATTTTTTGGGGTCAAACTGTAATTATCAATCTTTAAAGTTTCAAGTTTTTTTAAATTTTTTTATAATATTTGTATATATATATATATATGAGGAACTCTCTAGTCCGGGACCCTTGGGTCCGGAACTCATAGTTCCGGATCAAATTTTCATGATCCGAACCGTCCAATGTGTTCAAAAGGTGTTTTCCAAGGTCCACGCGGGAAATTTTCAAAAACAAATACCGGGAAGGGCTTGATCCACGCAATTTTGTAAATATGCGACAAGAATTGCGTGGATCAAGCCCTTCCCGTTTTTTAGATTTCCAGCGTGGACCTTGGAAAACACCTTTTGAACACATTGCGGCTCGGATCATGCAAAAACATCTTTTAAAGGCTTCAAAACGCTTCAATCCGGGATTTCCGGGATCCTTGACAGATCCTCCGCGTATATATATATATATATATAGAGGCCCGATCAAGTCCGGGAGTCCCGAATCCGGGACTCCACCTTCCCGATATTTTTTTGACGATCCGAACCGTCAATGTGTTCAAAGGTGTTTTCCAAGGTCCGCGGAAATCTTCAAAAAAATACCGGGAAGGGCTTGATCAAGCATTTTTTCCGCAAAATCAAATGTACATTTTTTGCGAAAAAATGCTTGGATCAAGGGGGACCTTGGAAAACACCTTTGAACACATTGAATCTTTTCCAAAAACATTTTCTAAATGCTTCAAAACGCTTCAATCCGAGATCCTTTTTACAGGATAATTCGTGTATATATATATATATATACGCGGAGGATCCTGTCAAGGATCCCGGAAATCCCGGATTGAAGCGTTTTGATGCTTTTAAAAATTGTTTTTGGGAAATCCGAGCCGTCCAATGTGTTCAAAAGGTGTTTTCCAAGGTCCACGCAGGAAATCTTCAAAAAAAATTACCGGGAAGGGCTTGATCCACGCAATTTTTCGCAAAAACTACATATTTACAAAATTGCGTGGATCAAGCCCTTCCCGGTATTTTTTTTTGAAGATTTCCCGCGTGGACCTTGGAAAACACCTTTTGAACACATTGGACGGTTCGGATCATGAAAATTTGATCCGGAACTATGAGTTCCGGACCGAAGGGTCCCGGACTAGAGAGTTCCTCCTCCTCCTCTCTCTCTCTCTCTCTCTCTCTCTATATATAGGAACCCCTTCACATCCAAACCCCTTTTTACGGACCTAACGTCCGGACCTCCACCTTCCCAATATTTTTTTGAAAATCCGAACCGTTAGATGTGTTTAAAACGTGTTTTTAAGGTCCAACGCGAAGATTTGGCAAAAAAAAATACCCGGAAGGGCTTGATCGGGGCAGTTTTTCACAAAAACACTATAAAAACAGTTTTATGAAAAACTGCCCCGATCAAGCCCTTCCGGTATTTTTTTTGCCAAATCTTCGCGTTGACCTTAAAATCACGTTTTAAACACATCTAACGGTTCGGATTTTCAAAAAATATTGGGAAGGTGGAGGTCCGGACGTTATAAAATCCGGGAGTTTGGATTGGAAGTTTTTTATATGTATATATATATATATATATATAGAGTCGGTTCTAGTCCGGGAGTCCGGGGGTCCGGGATCTCCACTTCCCGATATTTTTTGACGATCCGATCCGTCCAATGTGTTGAAGGTGTTTTCCAAATGTGTTGGGTGTTTTCCACGCGGAAAATCTTCAAAAAAAAATACCGGGAAGGGCTTGATCCACACAATTTTTTAAGATTTCCGCGCGTTTTGCAAAACTTTATATTTCCGATTTTTTAAATGAAAAACTACTTGGAAACCCAAGCCCTTCCCGGTATTTTTTTTTGAAGATTTCCAATGCGTGGATCTTGGAAAACACCTTTTGAAGACATTGGACGGCTCATTTCCCAAAACAATTTTTAAAAGCATCAAAACACCAAAAATCCTTCAATCCGGGAAATCCGGGATCCTTGTGTTTAAATCGCTTTGTATATATATATATATATATATATATTTAATCGAGAGAACTCTCCGATCCGGGACCCTTGGGTCCGGATCTCATAGTTCCGGATCAAATTTTGATCGAAATCAATTCAAAGGTGTTTTCCAAGGCCCCGATGTCTTCAAAAAAAAATACGGGAAGGGCTTGATCCACACAATTTTTTAAATATGCAGTTTTTGCGAAAAACTGCGTGGATCAAGCCCTTCCCGGTATTTTTTTTTGAAGATTTCCCGCGTGGGCCTTGGAAAACACCTTTTGAACACATTGGACGGCTCGGATCATGCAAAAACATTTTCTAAATGCTCAAAAAACGCTTCGGTCCGGGAAATCCGGATCCTTGATTCGCCGATATATATATAATATATATATATATATATATATATTTCTGTGTCTCCCGCCATGTCCGTGTCCCTTTTTAAAATTGCCGTGTCCGTAACCATGTCCGTGTCTGTATCTGTGTCCGTGAACATAGGCTAGAAATATATATATATATATTTCTGTGTCTCCCGCCATGTCCGTGTCCCTTTTTAAAATTGCCGTGTCCGTAACCATGTCCGTGTCTGTATCCGTGTCCGTGAACATAGGCTATAACCATAAGGTTGACACCACATACTAATTTTTCAAAAAGCTACACAATGGATGTGTCTTGAAACTATGTACTTACATGGACTTCGTTACCCTTGTCGGATGTGGAAACATGTCTAAGTTCCGGACAGGAGTAATTTAAGTTTTCAAAGACAGCCACACAGGGACATGAGAACTATGCACATTCCCTAGTACTTTTCTTCTAACTCATAACTTCAATGATGTTCACAAGGTCATATCATTTCTTTCATTACATAGGTTTCGGATAAATTTCACATTTCTATATGCATAATTGGTCCTGATGGATGTCAGCTACACACCCAGACATGTATCCCATGCTCTTATCCAAATTTAAATTGTTCGATACAGGTACTTGCACAAATTTACAAAAGCCCATGTAACACAGGCACATAGGTCATAAAGCATTACAAATATATTGAATGTGACTGAAGCATCTTCTTTCATGAGCTATCACAACGTGAAGAGACAAATAAACGAACATGCAAACAACTGAATTGAACAGGGTGCGCAGCTTGCAGACAAATAAGCATAATGATTAACAAAAACCGCAACACTTGAACTAAATTGACTTTTCAATTTTTTGTCCTAGTTTTACCGAGAGCATCCTTACTGGCGATGCATTCCTCTACTTTTACCATTGCTCATCAAAGAAAAAAAATACAAATTTAACCTTTGATGAATAGTTATTTCCCAGCAGTCGCATTGCCAGCCGACAGACTCTCTTTTTGGAAATAGGGTCCTAATCCTAACAATAAGTCAAAGTTATATTTGAAGTAGTTAATTCCCGTGATTATAAAAAAAAGTTATAGCCTATTTCTCATTAAGCATTCAAAAGTCCTGGACAATTAATGATATTAAGCAAAAAGGAAAAAACCTTCAAATTCAGTAACTAAATTTTTGCAAGGCACATGGATAAATAGCTAATGAACTTGAATAAGAGCTATGAGCACGTTAGAATACAAAGTAGGAATATTTTAGCTACAAGAGCGGATAAAGAAGAACAAGATGCAGATTTAGCGAAGTATGAACCTAGGAGGGAAACAAGGAGCCACATAGTCATAAATATCTCCAAGCTCTTCTCCGATCTGAAGGGCAAAAAGGAAATAGCAAGTTAATTTGAATAAGGCAATCATCTATTAACCAACATTTGACATCAAGCACAGATAACAAAACAAAACAAGTGACGGAATTATTTTGGACATTTACATCAATTGAGGTTCATGAAATGCCACTTAAAATACTACCTCCATTCCAAAATAAGTGTCCACTACGAAAAGTCGTGCCATTTTTCAAATCAAAAAATTAAGTACTTCCGTGTATCGTTTTTCAAACATTTTGACACTGAATTAAAGTACTCATTTGGTGCAAAAAAATTCGAAACACGATACACGGAAGTACTTTATTTTTTAATTTGAAAAATGGTAAGAGAGAGTATAGGACACTTATTTTGGAACGGAGGGAGTATGAAGATTAAATGACCTCGCATAAAGCATTTCCCGTCCTTAAAATTTGGAGAAGATAAAATAAATCCCACTTTGTGGATTAATCCCAACACCCACACACAACTAAAATAAACAGGCTACTGCAGAGAAGTAGAAACACTTTGTGGATTAATCCCAATAGGTTTTGCTTTTTCTTTGATTTCTCCTCTGAGTATGGATCAACGATGGTGAGTACTGAGAGAGCTTAGAGTCATACATTGATATTAGCATATTTCTTGCCATAAACAGGCTCGCAAAACTACCCCGCATTTCACTTTATTAAAGAACAGTTGACCCTACTTCTGTTATGCACGTGGACCAGCTCCATCTGCAAAGTATGGACCCCAATATCTACCTACTCTCATTGACAAATAAAATTTATTCTGCAAGTTGCATAGGTTTTGGCCTTTAAACAGTTTTTGCAACCAAAGCCCTACATTAGTAACACTAACAACAAACTAGTTTCTCCATCATATTTCACATAGGTTATGCTCAGTTGCGGCATTGGTCAAGGGAACACGAAAAAGGAAATAACATAGAGAAACTAAGTTATTTTTGCTCTTATGTGTTCGTTATGTTACTCCTAGAAAATGAACAAATATCTTTCAAATCCTTTTTATTTTCCTTTTCCTTTCTCCAACAAATCATGCAAACATAGGACAGGAATATGTAAAGTCCAATGCGTTCCCCCATGATACAATAGCAACGAACATTGCATTTATACTTCTCTTTTCGTAATACATTCGAACCTGGTCACCAACTTTAGTGGGAATTGTTCTAAAATCTCACTACTCTAGACCGATAAACATGTTTACAAAGAATATCAAGCAAAAGCATTTATTTAAATAAAATTAGAATCCAAGTAAAGCTGACATGTTAAATACCATTAGGGAATTGATATTGGCACTCCCATTTTCTCTATTGGCACTCCCTCTTTTTTGTCTCTATTTACAAATTGCAAGAGTAATTTTACCTACCTAATAAAAACAACAAAAGGGAGTGCCAATAGAGAGAAGGGTAGTGCCAATATCACTTCTCTAACGTTATCACCACTAACATTAATCTAACCCTACAAAATTTTCTCCTCTCTCACTCCTGCGGACATATTCTGACCCCAATGTCCAAACTAAAATAAATTGTCTATCTACACCGACACTTCCAGAGGTCGCCGTGTGTATGGGACACGAGGACACTCGGGGGACACTTGGGGACACGTATTGGACACGCGTCCCTTAAATTAAATTATTTTTTGGAGGGGGACATGGCATGGACATGCGTGTCCCACATCTACACCCTCTGGCTCTCACGATCTCACTCTCTCTCCCTCCCTCCCTCCCTCCCCCTCTCAATGTGTGTGTGTATATACGTACACACACATATTGTAAGTATGTATACACATATGTATATATCTATATATACATATGTATCGGTATATATTCAATGTATATACCTCTGTAGTTGTGTGTCTATCTCTTACATGTATATCTTAAATATATTATAATAATATAATTATATATAATATATTTATATACTCCTATATACTTATTTATTTTTGTCGTGTCCCCCGCCGTGTCCATGTCCATTTTTTTTTTTAAATTTGTGTCCATGTCTGTATCCGTGCTACATAGCTTATAGAAGCTTTCTGTCCCACCATCCTATATTCTACTCCCTCCATCCCAAATTGCTAGTCCCTCTTTCTATTTTGGGATTTCCCAAAATTTTGGTCCTATTCCTAAAAACAACTATCAAAATATGCCAAACTTCCAGTTTTACCCTTAAAAGTACTCTTTCGCTCCCAATTTATTTCACAGTTTTTGAAATTCATGTCATTTCTAAATCGTTATATCTTTTAGTTTATAATGTTTTTCATGATTTTAAAAACTTTGTATAAAACAACTAATTGAGATCTATCAAACAAGATCCATATTGCATATTTTTTGAGATCCATATTGAAAGATATAAATAATTTACAACCACTTAATAAACTTCACAAATTTGAAGGATAATTTTGGAACTCTAAGACGATAATTTTGTCTCCTTAAAAAGTTGAATTCCCCAAAAGGGACGAGCAATTTGGGACGGAGGGGAGTGCAACTATTCCTTCGACTGCAAGGCAATGTTCAGATATACGTACCATTCGAGCTTCCTCCAAAGCTGCTGTGAGATCCTCAAATACCAGCTGATGCACAAACTACTGTTAGAATCAGATATCAAAAGATGTAAATCCAAAAATCTCTGATTCATTTGTAACATAGAAAGTACACAAGATGAACCTCAGACAGCAGTCTGTTAAAACGCCCTTCAACGGTCTTCCTTATTTGCTCATAACATTTATCCTTGTACCCTTTCCCCTGGATCATCAGTTTCTGCTGTGTAAGGTTTCGAGAAGATGCTATTGTAGCGGTCGATTTTCTGCAGGCCAGTAAGAAACCAGCACGGCACATCAATGCATACATTTAGAGTTGTGAAATGCACAAAATATAGGAGTATATCCTATACATACTGAACAGTTGCCTGAATAAAAAAGTGAAGACATCTACATGGAAGAGGCAAATAACTATGCACAAATATATAATGGGAGAAGGCATTTTGGTGTGTCCCATGATGAAACATATGGCAGAGAGAACTGATATGTATTTCTGAATGAATAAGAAAGGTTACAATACTCAAGCTTAAATAGAGAAAATCTAGAAATATATACCTATAATAGAAGACTACAAAGAGAGATGATTACGCCTAATCCATGCCTTAAATAGAAGATGACAAAGAGATACGATTAAGATATTATCATGAAACAATTATAATGGCTAAAATAGAAGATACAACGAGATCACAATACGTATACATTCACACATCCAACTATAAGGCTGTTACGATTTTTTGCTACTTCCAAAACCCTCCCCATACATAATTCTTTCAACACTTCAATTGTTCCAAACTAAAGTAGCCATGATGAGCAAAGTAAAGTCAAAATAAGTAACTACCCATCCTAATCCCTAAACTCAATATCAACATTCATCCTACTAGGTTATCAAATCTCTCTCTCTCTCGTGCTCTGAAACTCTCTTGAAAATTTTGTAGTCGATTGAATTACAAAGAGGCAAGAAGAAAATGCACACCAAATTGATGGGTAAGTAAGACCCTTCTGTGATAATTAACTTCACTTCAATTGCTTGCTTTTAAAGTCCATTAAATTATTAAGTCCCTGTATTCAAAATTACTACATCATTGATTCTTTCCAACCTGTTGAACATAATCCCTGCTTTCGCTTGCTGAGCTTTAAAGAAAACAAAAACTAAACTTGGCTTTCTTTGAATGTTGGGTCTGTTGATTCTTTTCACCTCTCTCAACATGCATTCAATTTTGCCTATCGACATTACTTTCTTGATGGACTTTTGATCAGGTGTAATTGGTAGTAACCAATAACTTCAAAACCTGTCAAATCTTAATTATGAAACAACGCCAAAGAAGGTAAACAATTGAAGTGTATGGGAATGATTTGGAAGTTCCACTAGTTGATGAGAGTTGGTTGAACCAAAGGTCAAGAATTGCTTTCACGTGTTGCCTCCCTGGTTGCCTTAATTGCAAGATGTTGAAGTTTGTGGCACATTGGTCCCCAAGACAACACTTCTCTTCACACCTGCCCATCAGACTTAACCAAAAGAAGTGGAATCACTCATGGGACAACTTGAAAACCCCTTGGATATGGTGTTCGCACCAGCGAGTCTTGGGTATGGGGTTCACTCGAACAAGTCTTGGGTACAATGTGGTACTGGGATTTGAATCTAGTATTTAGAAAGGTTTGTTACCGGTTCTTGAATCTTCCAAGGAGTCTAGGTACATTTTGGGAGTAAGTGATGAGAATTATCTTCATAATGCTTTGCTTGTCAAAAGACATGGCAAATGGATTGCTTACTTACATCTAAGTATAGATGCGAAAGTTGTTCGCAAAAGGAAGCTTATATTGAAGACGGGTTGTTGCAAGACGCTGATGTTAACCAAGGAAAATGCAGCCACATGCCCGATGCAAGCTGCATAGTATGTTTTCTTTATTTAGTTGTCTTGAGTTTTGTTGTTCAACTTGAGGACAAGTTGGTTTTTTTTAGAGGGTGAGTCTTGATGCAGTCCATTTTTGAGTCTTTATATCGTTTCTAGTTCCCTAGTGCTAGTGGGTCTGTAATAGGTGTCTATAGTCCTCATTCAGTAGTTTTCGATATATTGATAATAGAGATATGAGAGTTTAGTCTCTTTGTATCCCATTTTGGGATTATCTCTCTTGCGAAATCTATCCCTTGATTTGGTTTGCATCATTGTCAAATCTTCATTATGAAACAACGCCCTGCCAAATCTTCACGATGGAACTGTTGTTTTATTTATACTTCAATGCACAGTTTCGATTTTCTTCTTTTCAACTTAGTTTTGGTATTAACTTTTTGTTGTTCTTTTCTCCCTTAAAAAAATAAAGCCGGCTTGTAACATCTATTTCTTTGTAGCCGTTGAGTTTCTAGGAATACAATCTTGATGTTCCCATTTGTTGATATCTTTCTAATGTCTTAATTTGATATAGCTATGTTGGACATAAATTCCTGATGATATGTAGTCCTCTTATGCTTTAATGACGTTCAAGAGAATAATTGTGCTTTTCTAACTTTAATAATTGCACACGCATGAGAGTG
Organism: Vaccinium myrtillus; assembly: GCA_016920895.1. Lineage (NCBI taxonomy): Eukaryota > Viridiplantae > Streptophyta > Magnoliopsida > Ericales > Ericaceae > Vaccinium > Vaccinium myrtillus. The sequence continues at coordinate 9,044,792 of CM029279.1, forward strand.
CCAAGATAGAAAGTCAAGCAAAGAGCTTAATTAGGAGTAATTTAGATTGATACTTTGAAGTTCTGCGAGGATTCACTATTGTTGACATTGCTCCACCTCCCTCAGCCTCAGCCGCTTCCTCTGCAAGTTGTTGATCAAGGACTTCTTGCATTTCAACAACCCTATAGGCAAAAATGGGGAAAACAGACAATTATGTAGCTAAGCTGAACAATAGAATAACAAATACAGAAATTTGGTGCACAATTTATTTAGCTCATTGGCAAGTGGACCCTTATCATATACTCACAATGAAAGGAGAGTTGGGCGTTTATTCCACAAATTGACTTGGTTTTTTTTGGAAAACACAGCTTTCTTGTGAAACTATTTACAGGAGAAAGTTTTGCATTCTTTCTGTTTTTCGTGTTTAGAAGTGTTGCAAAAATGACCTGCACGATAAGAACTAACAAATGATTTCCAATGTACAAGAGGCTGGTGTTGGAATGTCCAGTCCTACCATAAAGGCTGATGGGGGATGAAATGGACATTGATATGATTGAGAAAGCCAAAAGCCCGCTCAAATTGATTTTGGAAAATGAATCACATTGCCAGTGTGGGATGAGCATGTAATTTCCAGGCTAAATGATGACAATGTTTTACAAGTTTTTTGGTTATAATCAATAAATCTTATAGAAAAGGCATCAAGGAGATGTCACCCATGTACAAAAGGAAGCAAAAGACAAAAAGGTCCAGTAAATGAAGAATCCTTAAGTGGAAAAAAATTCTGCACTCCACCATACTCCATTCTATACCCCCAGAAAATATCTATCACAACTGGTCAAGGGTAGGATTGCATACCCTTGACTCCTAACTAGGTAAACTAGAAAAGAAAAAACTCCAAATCCTAAACATAGAGCTCTCCACCCCATCAAAATGTCTACTACTCCACTCTCTTCAAACAAGCCACATCAAGCATAGCGGGATCAAAATCCAAAGCTTCCGTCCTCATCTACCCACTCTACCCCAAACCATGCTTGAAGCATCTCAACCACGAAACATGGAAAGACCCATGACATATTCCACCATACAAGCATCCTATCCAAAGCTCCCTCGCAAACAGACAATGAATAAACAAGTCCGCCTCTGATTTCCCATCTCTCGATCGCATGAAACACTGATTAAAAAATAACCCTTTTTGTGTTGAATGAGGTTATATGCGGTAAGAATCTTTTCCTCAGCTGCACACCATGCAAAGAAAGCAAATGCCCTTCCAGGGAAAGCATATGTTAATACCTCAACCAGAATTTGGGAAAAAATTTCACTTCGAAAGACCCAATAGCAGCTGAAATCCACCCGAAAGAACCCTTCCCAACCCCAAGCTCCACATATCATATAATATGCTAAGGCCTTGTTTGTTTGGTGGGATGGAGTGGGACCAAAATCCCATGTTTGGTTCCCTTATTTTGGATGGGATTTGAAATCTCATGGCAATTTTTATCCCAATCCGTACGGGACGGGATATAAAATCCCCGGGGGGGGGGATTTGGATGGGATATGGATTTTCCAATGGCTAAAACAACGAAAAAGTGCTTTCCAGTGGCTATATCCAGTTGAACACAAACACCAGATATGGATTTTCTCCATTCATTGATATCCTAAGCAATGTCCCAAGGATTTCATATCCCATCCATTTATCTCCGGTCAAACAAACGAGGCCTAAAGGGCCAATACCTCGTCCAACTCCAAATATTGCACCTCCTCTGTAGATAAATACCCCAAATCACCCTCTCCTCATTCATTTTGAGATCATCCGACAATGCCGCACCCCTATCCATCGCCAACTAAAAGAAGAAGGATGAACATCCATCAACCTCTCGCCACCGCACCAAATATGCTCCTAAAATGACACTCTCCCCCTTATCCCCACCTTCATACCAGTACGCCCAGAGAACTTGCCCCACCTTTCCTAGATGCCTCCCAAAGCCCTACCCCATATGGCAAATGATTCTCCCATGAGGAACACTCAACCCATCCTTCCCCATGTGCCTAGCACACACCACTTTCCTCCACCGCCTATCTCTTTCACACGCAAATCCGCATAACCACTTCCCTAGCAAACCTTGATTGCATTTTGCAAGTCTTCTTACCCCCAAACCTCGTTCCTTGATAGATGAACAAATTCTCTCCCAATCTACATGATGAGACTAGAATTCCTTCCCAAAGCCCACCTAAGGGAAATCTCCCTAAAACTTTTCTAACCTTTATCCCATTGAAATTAGGATAGTAAAGATTGACATAAAGGACGTGGGGGCAAGCTAAACAAAGTATTCTTAATGAAAGCATAGTTATTAAACAAAGTACTCCCTCCCCCAACTGAAGCCCTAGTTTCTTGGCATTTTGAAAAATTGAACAATCTCCCAACAAGCCTCTCCCTCCTTGGACAACGTGATATTCCCTCCCCTGCCATCAAATCCACATCAGCAAACTATAATACCCACCAACACCTCATGTTCCTCCCAAATGGCAAAGATAATGCAACCTTGAAAGAATTGGGGCTGCTAGGTTCCCAATTCCTCCACCTGCCACCCTTCTAACTTGGTCTCATAAACTTTACACACTCTCTCTCTCTCTACCCAGCTTGCAAAACCAAACCTACAATAGAACTCTGAATCCGAACTGCTAACCCGAGCCCAATCTATGCTGAAACCATGGTTTGGAGCTACCATAGCAACCCTTCTGCCAGATGGCTGATGCAAATCCTCAAACGGAGCTCCCTCAACCCTCTTCTTCCCCTATAAACCCACTCATTGCACACACCCCACCAAAAGCCCTTGTGGCCGCCCTCGAACATCACCAGCAACCCAACTCATTTCCACCCTTGGACCCTCCTCCAACATAAGTAAACACCAACCAATAACTATTCTGGGCGGAATCATTCTATGATTACCTCTCACCTTGATGAGAACCCCTTCTTCACCCCGTACTCCTCAAAAACCAAAATTCCCCGCACCTGTCACCTATAGATGTAAAAACTTCTTTGCTCCTCGAATGCAATAGCTCGTTGGTGACCATCTATCTGATAACATTGGCTTGTCATCAATTGCCCATTGGTTCATTGCTAAGCTAGCACTCTTTTCTAATCCACTTTAGATTGGAAAGAAAAATGGAAGAAAGCCGCACAGCGATTTCTAACTTCTAATCCCTTCGCCAAATCCGCCAAATTCGAACTACCCAAGCTTTAAAGGAGTTTGCTTCTGCAACCTCATCTTACACATCCCCCAACCTCCGAACCAAAGACTCTTCAAAAAAGTGCACAAGTTCATCTCCAAAAACATAATCAACTGCCAATTCTACATCTTCCTTCATGACTCGCCCCTTTGGCCACAACCGTGGAACAGCAACATAAGCGTAGGATCTCGCCTTTCCCCTCAAGCACCAACTGTTACCATCCCCAAACCCTTTCAAAAGAGAACTTAAAACCTTCTACCCGTCCCCAATCAACTATTATGGGATGAAAATCTTATCCCTATCGTGGACATAAGTCTTGGAAGTCTACCTGAGGTGGCCTTCTGGGAATACAGTGCACACTAAATTGGCTCGAGACAATCGGAGGAGGAGAGGAGACATCAGGGTAGCCTTGGAGAGAATGGGTGTAAATATAGATCGGTCAACAAGAGAGTTAAGAATGATCCGTATATGTCTCGTGGGTAACGAGGCTTCAATCTTGTAAAAAGACTTTATATATGATCTAGAGATCTCGGAGGAGAAGGAAGCCAACTATCAAGCTTCCTCATTGGTGGGAAGAGTGGCTCGTTGAATCTAAGTTCAGACCTTGGGGCTTGTATCATGGGACGAACAGGGGCCATTTAGGTGATGCATGGAGGCCCGTATTATATGACTAGTCAAGTGGTAACCGGTAAGTATGATGTGGAATATGAGGTGCCAAATGGTAGGTGTGATACGTCTTCTCAGATGTCGAATGTTAGACTAGTCAAGTTAGAGGTCGCCGAGGGCAGGCTCATCCTTTTTGACGAAACCTTCACTCTAGCCTCCAAACCACATGCCTCCTTAGATGCCAAGCAAGGTACCTAAGCCTTGTTCCGGCCTAGGATATTCCGAATGAGGAGTTACTAGGCTCAATGGAGCCTTTTTTCATGAGATGCTTTGGGGAACTTGTTAAGTATTCAAGGTGCTATGCCTTGGGGAGCTCTATGGGGGATTCCTTATACGGATGCATGGAAGGATATGGAGCTTGAAGTGCTTGCTCAGTTTGAGGAGTGATACAACACCGTAGCTTGCATGTTTCTAGCAGGATAGTGAGTAGGCTAGTAAGTGCCACGTAACGAGGTTCTTCCGGATACCCACACCTATGACCTCCCATAGTAACAACCTGAATAGACTGTAACAGATTTTGAAACCTTTTCAACAACCAAACACTAGAGAAGACCAAAACATTCCCAGTAATACATTCTACATCGTCTCAGATAGAGACGATGGATCATCTACCTATTTACGCAACATTATTGGAATTGACAAGTACACTCATTTGTTCCACAGCATAATACCTATTATATCATACAAGGAAACTAAATCAACACTTCACTATATTATACATAATTAAATATACCTCAAAGCACGAACCAAAGTTTGTGGGCTGCCAAAAAACAAAAAGTGAGAATTAAACACACAAGCCTAGTAAATCATATAATGAAAAATAATATGGAGCTCAAGGATGGAGGATATAGTAGACTTGATGCAAAATAAAAAACATGAAGCCGACTTATTTTTCCATGCATTACATAATGTGAAATAAAATCCTAAATCTCAATAAACAATTATACCACAAAAGAAAGGTAACTAGCAAAAGAGAACATACAATAGGGCAAGAGATGCCCTTCAGTTGGTATCGATTTTTAAATTACCTATTTATCTATTGTGCCCCTCACTATACTTGCACACTCTGAATTTAACCTATTGCTCCAGTGGAAGAGTTCCCAAAAGGAAACATCAACTCTTCCACAGCCTCTCAAAAGTACAACATGTGCATTTTTTTTCACATTCGTTTCTCGACGGCTAATAGGCCATGACACTATCTTATTAAAAAGACAAATACCTTGCAACTTAAGAGAGACATATCATTACGAACAGCAGCTCTTTTAATAGATAGGGTACATTCTTTAGTTGTGCCTTGTCCTCTTTACTTTCTATATTCCCATCAAATGCTTGGTGGGAATCAACTTTCTAATGTTTTAATAACGGCTCACACTTATTGATCTTTTTTATGGTTATGCCAGTGATGATAGGACTGTGCAAGAACGGCATCAGAAAATTACACCAAATGCAAAGACTGAATGTTGCAAATCTACGAAAACGTGTTGGACTCCAATATATGTCAGTCAGTTCCCCGCGTGTCTAAACGAGTCCCATTATTTTTCTCTTAGACACGTGAGTTGATCAAAACAAACATTTGGATTAAGAAAACTTGGGATGCAACAATAAAAGGACAACAACGTATTAAATCCCTGTTAATCCATTCTGCTTTAGAATTTGAATCTCATGAATTCTGAATCAGAAAAGTCCCAATTTGTTTATAGAACTAGTCAAAGATTCCCTCCATCCATTTTTAAGTGTGTAGCTTCGTAATTCCAACTTATTAAAGAGACATCATAATTACACCTTTCACATCAACTTTTAACTCCACTTTCCAAAAGTAAACTATCCTCCATTTTTCCCTATTAACTTCACCCGTTAACTTTTCAAAAGGACAAAATAATAATTGTACAAACTTTTACCCATTAACTTTTCAAAATGGACACTTATTAAGAGACATCCCAAAATGAAATACTAGACTACTATTGGGGAGCAGAGGGAGTACTAATTGCTGAAACATACCTCTAAAGCATGTAGAAAGTAAATTAAAAAAAAAAATTATACTTGACATGTAAAAAGCAAGTAATAATTTCTTTTTCTAGAGATAAAGCTAGTGTTTTATAGATGGGCTTCTTAGTTGTGTCCTGTCCTTGAGGTTGTGTCCTGTCCTTGAGGTTTTGAGATCATCCATTCAATCATGCCATGCCTATTTGAAAATTATGATTGTTGTGCCGTATAGGTATTCCATGTAAGTATCCATATCTGTGTCTTCTAGTTGCAGAGTTTATTGTGTCTCCTACTAATTTATCAGAAAACATTTTCCAGGAGACACAGCAATGTTACTGTGTGACTTGGACAAGGTTCATCTGTGATTTTGCATCAAGAGACTAAGGGTATGGTAATGAATAATCACCAAAAAGCTGATCCGAATCCCTTTCCCCGGCCTGCCTTCATAGACTAGAACGTGAGTATGTGAACTACTCTAAGAATCAACATCATGGATCAACTACCACCACATCAGAAAAACTGCTGCCAAACACTGCTCTAGAGTATGTTGTAAGGTTGCTCTGTAACATTTATTCATCAACAAATCTAACGGACATTGGATGTGATCTAATTTTGGCTTATTTATGGTAGAAAAACTCATGGCACCACAACTTTCAAATAAGGTTTCAATATGTCGTGCAAAGGGAGTACTCTATGCGTCTTTCTGTGCCAATCTATCTCGCATATCTATGCGTCTTTCATGCAAAGGAAGACAACAAATTTACTCTCAAGTAATCAATACTAAATGAGAAGAAACATGTATCTTGAAGATGAAACTAAGGAAAAGTTGTAGAAGCACCTCAATCAAATCTGGTTCCAAGGAATAAATAACATTCTTCAGAAGCAAAAAGCAAAGACCAAATTCTCCACATGCTCAAGATAAGAACAAATATACCTTTCTTTGGCAAGTTTGAAGAAGTTGGAAATATGACCCCACAATGTCTTCTCAAATGTCTCCCAAGTGCGATCTACATCTTCAAAATATTCTCTGAGAAATATTACACATTATAAATCCAATATAAACAAGTTACTCTACAATGCACTGCAGTATAGATTCTATGTTCCAAGTTTAAATTTATATATTTTAAATGGCCCATAATAGTCATAGCAACAATCTGACATTATTCAGGGATGTGGTGCGTAAAAAGATAAATATCACCTTTCAGTTATTGAGGGAGGACTAATTGATGATGGATAACAAAAAAAAAATAGAATATTGAACAGGTGGTCAAAAATGGCTTAATCCGGCACTAGAACAGAGGTAGAAAAGTGCAATATCAAGTTTGTTCCTAATACTAAGAGACATTTGCTTTTGAACATTTAATATTTAAATATGCACAAATAGAACTTCTCAACCATCAGAAAATCAAAGCCCCTAATAAGCTTGAACATAAGCAACACATTCTGACCTTAGTCTGCCAACCTCTTCTTTGTGAGATCCTGCAGCTGCTAATGCAAACCTTCGCTTTCCATCAAGAGCTGTTAACCTCTATGAAAATTTCGAGATTAAAGTTAAAGACCTTGAATTAATACTCCATGTTGCAATGCGTGATTTTCTCGATTCTAAACAGATTATCACAAGGGTAGCTCTACCTCATAAGTGTTAATAAGTTCCTTATCATCACTCAGAGAATCCCGTGCCTCAGCAGCTTCAACAGAAATTGACATCATCCCTTCCACATCCTACAAAAAATCAAGAAGTTTACAAAGAAACCATACACAAAAAAACGACTGAAAAAAGAAATACACCACCAAATATGCACGTGGCTGTATTGTTTATGGAAGCCAATTTGCTTGAAAAGGTTTAACAACCTAAGCATGATGGCATGTCAATGCTTAGGTTGCTAAACCTTTTCAAGCAAATTGGCTTCCATAAACAATACAGCCACGTGCATATTTGATGGCATGTCAATCCAATGTCTTTACTGTGAAAGTATCCAATTGTAATTCTCTATTTTAGGCAGTATATCGAGATCATATCATATCGTGATCAAATCTTGTAATCTTTTCCTTTTTTAGGCGTAGCTTTTCTCTATTTAACCATGTATTAGTTTCATTGTTTTGTATTCCGATTATCAGTAATATTTCAGTTCTTCTCTCGTTTAGTTTGTCACATGGTATCGAGCCTAAGTTCTAGGCTTGTCGAAATTCATTCTCCAGCGGGCAGCTGCCATCCGCCAGGCACTATGAATCTGATCCTTTTGAAATCTGAAATCTACATCTCTCCTCTCTCCCATTTGAAATCTATTTCTACAATTAGTTATTTTGCAATCAGTCTGTCTCTGTTTTTCGGTCTCTCTCAATCAATCTGAAATCAGCAACCGAAATCTTTTTGGCATCCATTCTTTCTCCTATCTGCAGCCGAAATCTGTTCGGCATCAGTTCTTCCTCCTATCTATAGCCGAAATCTGTTCGGCATCGGTTCTTCCTCCTATTTGCATTTGTTCTGATCTCTGTTTGCATTCTTCATTGATTGGTGTTTAGCATTTTCAGCATTAATGGACGCACTTGATTGGAATTGGCTTATTTCCTTGGTAAACTCACGATGCTCTCTAGGCTCACATCATGAGTTTAAGCGGGGGTGTGAAAGTACCCTGTTGTAATACTCTATTTTAGCCTTTTAGGCAATATATCGAGATCATATCATATCATGATCAAATCTTGAGGCAGTATATCAAGATCATATCATATCATGATCAAATCTTGCAATCTTTTCCTTTTTTAGGCAAAGCTTTTCTCTATTTAACCATGAATTAGTTTCATTGTTTTGTATTCCAATTATTAGTAATATATCAGTTCTTCTTCTCTCCTTTAGTTTGTCACACTTACTCCCTTCAAAGAATTTTGGATTTATTACATGACAGGCAACTAGTGCTACTACAGCAACGGCAGAATCCAAGCATATACCAGATAGTTTGACAAGAGAAAAATAAGTATATATCCGATATAACAAGCAAATGGGAACTATGCGTAGAATTCTTGTGTTCAAAAGCTAAGTGACAATTTTTACCTTCAGAGTTGTGTTCAAGTTATTCCTAGCATTGCTGAGGAGCTTTATCTGATCATGATTTTCAATTAATGTTTGGCATTCTTGGCACAGCCTGGTCCACATTCCAAGCAATCAGATAAGATGTAAATTTGCATGATGTAAGCCAATATAAGAAAAATAGTTACTAAAATCCTCCCAGAAGGTAGTACATTGAACCAAATAGCCTAGACAAAAAGCATACTTCTCAATAGAAACAAAGTTCCCACGAAGATGATTTATTGTCTTTTCGGATAAGGAAAGTGATTCTAGCCCAGCTTGTGCCTGTTCAACCTGTAGCCCAGAATATCAAAACAACACAGATCAGATAATGAAAATAAAATTATGTTTAAGTTCCTAAAGCTCCACAACCCCCTTGATAGATAGATTACATAAGTGAAAACACAGGGCCAACATGACACCAATACTTTTGGTGTCAATAAAAAGTAAGATTACCTGTTCTGCGACCATTGTACTGAGCTGTGCATCATTTGCCTAACATTACAGCAAACAGAAAAATTCAGTAGCCAACCTAAAACTTGTGCAAAACATCCACTTAACAAACCGAATGTAGTGCCTTCATAAAAAAATAAAAAATAAAGATGCATACTGCATGGGAACAAAGCTTCAACAGAATCCATGGAAGCAGGAAACACAAATGTTCATAGAACAAGTGTACCAGCAACCAAACGCCACGAAACAGATAACTTAAAACATAACAAAACGTACCGACTGGCTCATTACAATGGAAACTCTTGTAATTTCTTTCAGTGGCGTCGGAGTTTTGCGATCGCATCAAGCATAGAAAATATTCAACACTACAGTTTCGACGGATAAGAGTTCTATCTAGAAAATTATGAACGTAAAGCACCTAACAAAACAAAAGATAAACAAAAAGTTGAGTCGTCAACATATGTAACAATACATAAAATAGAAGACTTCTAGTGAAGACGAAAGACATATTTATTATTTAACACAGGACAAGACTATATGAGGTTGTTTGTGCATTACATTTGACAAGCACCCAATGAGACTATTATTGAGGAAGATTTCAATTAAAACAGTACCCATTTGTTAAAACAGGACCCATTTATCATTCAGTGAATCCTTCTCTCTCAATTAGCAACTAAGCCCATGTGCCAAATAATGATATCTTTTTATCTGACTAACAGTGTCAAAGCAACCAATTACCCTATAATACCCAAATAATATATGAAAGGCGTTTACTAGTGTTATGGATTCAATTGACCCCATAATCAACTCAATGGAATGGCCCCTGGCTCATTGACACATGATATATCTGCCAAAAAGCATGCTATGCATGGTGCACCAATGCATAATCGTCACAGATATTCATTCGGTTAGAGCATCCAACTCAAAACGAATTGGCAAAGAATGTAAAAGCCGTCCAGGCTCATATACTAGACTACTAGTTTTGGAGGTGATAATTACCTAATATGGGGCAAAATCTAACACTCCCCCACACGAGCGACCCACAACTCGCATGTGGAGAGTGAAAAGGATCCATAACATGGATCACAACGAAATAAGCTGTGCTTAAGGCACAAACAAAGAGGCAATCAATCAAGAGAGTTCGTCCAAAAGCCTCCACAATCCTAGCTCTGGTACCATGTTAAAACATCCAACCCAACACTAGTTAACAATGAGTGGAGAGGCCGCCCAGGCTCATATACAAGTTTTGGAGGTGATAATTAACCAATGTGGAACAAACTCTAACAATTACAAGCGACTTCTTGAAGTGAGAGACAATTGTGAGCAAAGAGTTCCCTAGAAGCAAAGTTGAGTGGCAGCAATAAAGCCATCACGAAGCATAATGCAAAAGCCTTTATGCTAAAGGGTTGAACTACAAACTTACTTTAATTCTCCCCAAGAGCCTTACAAACCATGTACATGCTTTTCCTATTCAACATGACAAGTCAGCAGAGATAGGCTAATAACTTTTAAGTATCACTAATATACCCTTTAAATAAAACTAAAGCAGGCAAGAGAACCTCACAAATAAATTCGATATAAGAACAGAACAAAAAACACCCGTCTCATACATTAAATGAACCTCCCGATGCCACGATGATGTAAAGCCAATAGGCACAATGAAGGTCGTTAGCTAGAGTCTATCCCTGATTCACATAATGTGTGTGCGTGAGCAAGAACGTGAGTGTGCGCAAAAAAGCCAGTCCAAAACATCTCAAACTACTAAACTTCGCGAGAGCGACGATTGAGATTGCAAGCGAAAAGCAAGGATTGAGAGTAGGAGCAAAGGGCCCTACTGAGGTATTGTGTGAGTAAGGCCTATCCTCAAGATAATCTTCAAACATCAAACAAATTTTATAAATCAACCATGTTAGGTAATACCCCTACCAAAATAGGATGCATCACCCGCTAGTGCAACACTTACAAAGTCCCATTTCCACACAAACAACAAAATATCAAAACAAACTGTTAGAATAGCTTTTGTCCCACATTGCCTAGCTACATATTGTATTCACCTCTCACATAATATAAATAAAGTCTTCTGTGTTTGGGTTCGTTAACACCCAATACACCTTTCTTCTTTCTCTCTCTCACAACATGGTATCAGAGCGACCCTTAACCCAAACCCTAGCCTTTACAAACCCTAACCTAACCCTAACATCGACTGCTGCCACCATTGTCACTTAACCAAAAACCCTATTCAATTAAACCTAAATACCAGCCATCATCTTCCACCATCCACTAGCCCTAATCAACCATTGTACACGATCGACCACTGTCGCACAGCAGCCAGATATTCGAAAAACCTTGTAATCCATAATCCACTCACTTTCGACCCCAGAAAGCTAACGAAAACCCTAACCCACTTACTTTCGGCCCTTCACCCACTTCAAAAACCCTAACCTGAACCTCGAAATCTCTTACCTGGTGCTCGAAACCTCCTTCCACTACTCGCACTCCAGTGTACAGTACTCGAAATCCATTCTACAGTATTCAATAACTCCTTATGGTGTTCGAAAACCATATTACAGTGCTCCATCGCTTCGATTGCAGGCTTCTCGACTGCTTTGAGGGCTCAACAAGAGGGTGTACAGCTCTGGATTGACTCGATTTGAATCATTTGGCTCATTTCTGGCTGTCGTTGATGTTTGCTGAGTCTATTGCTGTCAGGTTGCTGTTTCAAGTATGATCGTATGTTCTGTTGGTATTTGTTGGATTGTTTAATGGGATGGGAGGCAGATTTCCAGTGTTTTCTAGCGAGTTTTTTTTGTTAGTTATTTATCTCAGTTCAGAAAGTTAGTAGTTTCCATTGCTTGTTGCGTCGTTGGTTGCCAGTTGTTGGTTGATTTCAGCTTTTCGGTCTGTTGGTTATTATTTGGGTTATTTGTCTCTCCGTTGTTTGGCATAATGTCTGAAGAAAAATCTGCAACTGGTTCTAGTTCTAGTTCTATTATTGTGGGTAGCTCTTCCAGTTCTTCTCGGGAGAGGCTGCCAATTACATCCACACGGCTGAATGGTAATAATTATGCTATTTGGGCCAAGACAAGAGAGAGAAAGAAGAAAGGTGTATTGGGTGTTAACGAACCCAAACACAGAAGACTTTATTTCTATTATGTGAGAGGTGAATACAATATGTAGCTAGGCAATGTGGGACAAAAGCTATTCTAACACTCCCCCTCAAGCTGGAGAATAAATATCACAAAATCCCAGCTTGTTACATAAAAACTTTAAACGTGGCTTAAACAACGGCTTGGTGAAAATATCAACCAACTGAGCTCATGTAGATACGAATGGAGTAGATAACACACCACCATCTATCTTCTCGCGAACAATGTGACAATCTACTTCAATGTGTTTTGTTCTCTCATGAAATACCGGATTTGAAGCAATATGTATGGCTGCTTGATTATCACAATGCATAGGAATAGGTAACTGGACAGCAAAGCCTAACTCCTCGAGTAAACCTCTCAACCACACAATTTCACAAGATGTATGTGTCATAGCTCGATACTCTGCTTCTGCATTATGAGGGGGAGTCCCGAGTCTCAATTCTTGACTGATGATCCCCCTACAGATACTACTTTGTGGAAACCTAGGGATGCTCGGATCCGTAGTCAGTTGTGGAATAGTATGAATGAATATATTGGTGGCTCACTGATGTTCTTGGACACAACCAAACAGGTTTGGACACAGGCTCAGGAGATGTATTCTGGTGTGAACAATCTCCGTCGCACTTATGATCTTCATCAGCAATTCTTTTCTATATCTCAGGGCAACTTATCTTTCGAGGAGTATTATGCTAGGTTTCGTCGTATTCGGGATGAACTTCGTGTTTGTGAGCCACTGTCTTCTGATATTCAGGTTATGCGACGCCAGCGTGAGCGTATGGAGGTTGCTCGATTCCTATCTGGTGCCTCCTCAAATTTTGATCCTGTTAGTAATCAAATTTTGGGATCTAGCGACCTACCTTCTCTCAGCGAGGTCTTCAGTCGACTTCGTCAATCTTCTGTCTCCCGTTCTACACCACCTCCTGTGTCTTCTTCTAAGCGTTCAGCTCTGGCTTCCACTGTCTCTGGTGGTTTTGGGTCTGGTAATGGCCGTAATGGTCGTGGTCGTGACTCTGGTGGTCGTGGTTCTGGTGGCCGTGATTCTAGTTATAGTTCCAGTGGCCGTGGTACTTCATTCTTCTACAAAATAGAGTTTCCAGAGCCCAATCAACATTTCACAAATGGAATTTTCTGGCGTATACAACCAAATCATTGATAGGAACAAGAATACTCACTATATCAGACTAAATATGCATAAACAACAAATAATCCGAAGGTTGAAAGATGAATTGAGCAACAAGAAGTGAGAGGCGGATTCCCAGAAGTATTCTATCAACCTATGTTACATGAACTCTTCTTAATGTATAAACTCGTGTCAAACCCTCAACACACAATAATGAAATTTGATATGAGGCTTACATGCTTGGTTCCATTTTCATATAGCAAGCACATTTTTTTTTCTTAACCAAGTGTCTGGACCAGGTTGCCCGCCCCTCAACTAATCTTGGGAGACCAATCCCACTAATGAGGGCCCCATTTAAAGCTAGAATAAAGCATCGTAGTGAGGGCCCCATTTTGAACATGCGACCTTAGGAGTTAGGAGGGAGGCCAACCCTGTTAAGGGTTATATAGCAAGCACATTTGCATAACAGGTCACCATAAATGTGTGCATAAAACACATACTTTGCATAAAATAATCTGCGGAACCTCCTGAATAAGATTTTACCCAAAACAAGAAAAAAGTTGATTACTAATAAGAAAGATGAATACACGGTCATGTCCATGTGTATTTAAAATAAGAATTAGATAATTCGACCATAGACACCCCAAGCACCCCTACCTAGTACCTTAGTCCACTTAACATATATTCAACAATCCAGCAGTCCTAGAGGGCACAAGAACAAAAATCCTATTGCGATGTTCTAAAGAACTGACTGCTTCTAAGTTCCAACAAGTGAAAAACAGAGCCAGCGGTTCTAACCGACCCAAATATTCCTAATTACAGGTTTTATTCAATTGCTTCCAGTTGGCAATGCCCATAATTAAAGTTGCTTCTAGGTGGTTGCACACATAGGGGTTCACCTAGGAGGGGTGATTCCAAAGTGATCAGGTTCCTCTTCCTCCTAATTATACGTTCAACCGAAAAAGAAGAAGAATATGAAATGTGATCAAAATAACTTCCCCAAAGGGGTCAAGCATGAAAAATTCAAAAGCAAAAGAGCATCTACAAAAGACGTGCAAAATCTATAGCAACAGTTAATGCAGATCAAATCCAATTCAAACACAAACTCAAATATATTTGGAATAAAGAACAAACAGAAAAACTATTCACGCCTAGCAAGAATGATGCTAACAAAGATGAACGCAAACAATGCAATCAACATGATTTAGGCAAATGAAGAACGATATACACGAATTGCTCAGATTAGAATCGAGTGAGGATATATAATTGAGATGAGATTGGTTTAAAATGGGAACCTGTTGACGAGTGATGTAGTCGGCCTTGATTGATGCGATGGATTGCAAGAGTTCGGGAAGAGGCAAGAGCTTTGCGACCTCACGCACAGCAGCTTCTTTCGCTTCGATGCCAAGATCTTCACCCATCATCATTCCGCAAATTCTACAGTGATCTCACAACCTCAGTGCGAGTTTTTGGGCATTATCATATGAACATTTATCGCTGCTTTGGATGGTGAGCGCGAATCAGTTCTACATTTCCCCAAAAACAAAAAAAAAATACAAAAAAGTCGAAGTGTCCCAATACAAATATTGCATACGTATATACAAAAGACAAAATCCTCTATGCAAGCATGAATATCCGGTTCCACTTAAGCGGATGAAATCCTAACTTTAAACCTATGAAGCACGGGTACGCCGGCAAAGTCGCCGTATGAATACTGGGTTCCGGTACTGGTACGGATAGGGTAAAATACGTACCGGGTACGGAGAAAACGTACCAAGTACGATGCAATATTAGGGTACACGTCGGTAAGCCACCAGGTACGGCCAAATCAAGGTTCTGTTCATGTGTTTACATGAATTGAGGGTCCTAGATTGAAGATGGGTCTGCGAAAAGGGTGATTAGATTGACGATGATAGCTGAAGATGCTGAATCAAGGCTTGAAAGTTCGATCGGGAGACAAATTACCAGTCCACTTCGCAGATCTTCGTTTACTCTCTCTCCCCTACGAATCGCGTTTCCTCTCCGTGCATGTGTAGTGACGACTACGACAAAAATTACAACCAGAAAAAGCAACGGGTACCCCCATAAGCACGGCTTTGTGACCTGCCTCCAAAACCCGTATACGATCGTCTTGTTGATTTTTTGAGTTAAGGCCTAAGGGCTCGTTTGGATAGTGTATTTAAAAGAGGGATGACTGGGTTGGGGTATTTAATCGTGGTTCTACTCCATATCCACCGTTTGGCACCATTTTTTCTTCCCCTGATGTCTCATCCGGCTTCTCCGATAGTCAGGGGAAGCCTGACTAATTATAAGCACCTGGGGGATGCTTATATTTAGTCATGGCTGATATCAACCCCAATTTTACCTCCCTACCCTCTCTAATTCCCAATTTCTGAACCCAAAAGCAGAAGAAGAAAAAAGCTCTGGTGCATTAGAAGAACAAAAATCGTACCGTATCTTGAACAAAACTCATACAGTATCTTACCGGAATCCGTAGCCACGAGATCTGTGAGCGCCTGAAACCCGCCGGAATCTGTAACCGCCACCGGAGAGAGAGATCGAGGGGATGAACGGACGGAAAGTGGGGAAGATGAAATGGGGAAGATGAACTGATTATTTTTTCCTGGTAAACAACGGAGGACTGTGTAAATGAGGATTTATTCGGTGTGCCAAGTGTCCAAGGTGTGGCAAGTCTATTGGTATGATTAGTGTATTGGTATGGAGTTAGTCTATTAGGAAGGAAAAAAATAATTAATTACTTTGTTCACTTCACATGGTAAATGTCCCTAGAGATTTTGCGTCCTTCGTTTGGAGCTACGGTGGGTTTCCGTCTGGTTCCATCGAGCTGATTTTTCACTTTTGGAGAAAGTGAACGTGGGTTTTTTCAACTTTCACAAATTTCAAAAATAGTAGAAGTGATTTATAGAATTTGTTATTGAAAGTCGTGAACCAAACAAATTTCCTTCCTGAATTTTTGAAAGAGTGAATTTCACTTATAACCCTCAAACTATGCACCATTTTTCTATGTCGTCCTCAAACTACCAAAATCACACATTTCGTCCTCAAACTATTCGATTTCATCCCATTAGGTCCAATTGGTAACTTCGGTTAGAAAATTGGACGGAAAGTTGCACATGTGCAACTCACGTGGGTTCCTCAAACCATTTCAGGGGCACTATTGGCAATCCCAGTCCATCCTTCAACTCTCTCTCTCTCTCTCTCTCCTCTCCATGTCCACCTTCTCTCTCTCCTCCCTCCCCTGTCTATCATCATCATCATTGATAAGCCCCCAATATTGTATTTATCCGGGCTTATCTCGCTCATTTGTTCCACACACACACGCGATTTCGTGCTTTATTTGGTTGATATGCGCGTAGTTGTGTTTTTGTTAAGTTACAGGTTAAACATGCGAAATGAGCGCGTTTTGTGCGCATTGAGAGCCGTGACACGTTTGCGAGGGTCACGAGCCCATGGCACACCAACACTGGGCCCCACGAGCCACGCAACGACGATTTGGCTAAAGGCCCAGGAATTCGGAAGGTCACAATTCAAACCGGGGGCTTGAAGCCGCGCTTCACGCTCACACAAAACTCCCGGTGGAATCCGGGAGTGAACGAGCACTCAAGTGACCAAGGAACACCACCCCCAAGGGTCGCACAACTCATTTAAGTGCTTTAGAGGTGTTAGTGTTATTGGCATTTTCCGGATTTCGACAAACCATTGGTGTATGCACTTCTATCTTTTTCCATTTGGGTTTGGGAGGTAACTTAGTTGATTGAGTCTAGATGCTCCACCCGATGGTTGAAGGATTGGAGAAATGGAGTTACACGCACCTTGGCTCGGATTGGCTTATGAAAGGTATAAAGTTGCATTATCATGTTCTTCATTTAGATTAGGGATTTAATCCTTTTATGTTGCATGATTTTAGCCTTATAATGTGAGCATCAAGTATTCCTCTAAGGCATGTTCCTATTTTAAAAGGGATTCTGAGCGCAGCGCTTGTTTAGCACTACTAGCGCTTATCTATCGCTTCAGTTTGCTTCATTAAAAGCAGATTCAACAAGATGCGCTCGATGAGCGCTTACCCACGCGCTTCGTTGAACTTACTAGCGCTTTTCCCGTCTCGCACATCTCCGTTGCGCTGTTGAGCGCTTGTTGCTTGTCTCCGTGCACAACTTCAAGCGCGCAGCGCCTTTTTTACAGTGTATGTGGCGTTTTCTCATTGGCCCTCTTTAGGGCTTCGACCTTGGCACTATATAAACTAATTTTTCACTCTTCTAGGTCGATTTTGAGAGCATTAGCCCACCTTAGAGAGAGAAACACATCTCCTTCACTTGCTCATGGGGTTCTATGCTTTTGAGGTGATTTCTATTTTGATTTGATCATCTTTTATTCATTCTAGTGCTATATTCTAATATCTATGCATATGCTCTAGTTTGATTCTTCTCAAATCTTCATTGCATCATCAAGAAACAAGCTTTTCTAAGATTCATGTGTTTAGATGCTTTTAGTATGATTTAAACTTAGTGTTTGATCATCTTTTGTGTCAATCTAGTGTAATACTTTTGTTCTCCATGTATTTGCTCTAGATTGATTTTCTTCATTCAAAAGCCCTCATTAAAAATCAAGTCTTTTATCTTTTATGGGTTCTTGATGCATTATATGATTTAAACCTTGTGTTTGATCATTTTCCTTGTCAATCTAGTGCAATACTTTTGTTCACCATGTATTTGCTCTAGATTGATTTTCTTTATTAAAAATCTTCATTTATCATCATGTCATTCATATCATGGTTGATTGCCTTGGTTCCTACGTGAGCCGGTTGGACCGGTGCCGAGTTGACTCGGAGATCAAGACGGACGTGCTTGTGGAGTCCATGGAATCAAAGAGGGGTACGGGGTACTATCAAGAATTGGAGCTAGGTGTCACAAGGGGCTTGTTGGGTAATTCCTAGTCTTGTTAATTCTTGTAAACCTTTTGATTTATGGAATGCATAAGTAGGACTAGGTCGTGGTTTTATGCTTAGGGTGTTTAGACCCTTAGTAGTTTCCACGTATATCTTTTGTCTTGTCTCTTTACTTTAATTGCTTTATATCTTGCATATTAAACTGTGGCAATTTGAATGGAGCATGGATGATTGGATTAGACTTAATTTTTAAATTGCCGTCCTATTCACCCCCCTCTAGGACTCGTTAGTGCATTATATTTGTTTTCAAGAGGAAGTCCGGAAGCACGCAATTCAAAGGGGGTGATCAAAGAAGCCAAATTCAAGCCCTGACCAATCCGGACCGATCCGGATTAAAGTGGACCGATCCAAATTTGAAGTAAAATTTCCAGACGATTCTGGACAGATCCGGATTAATCCGGATCGATCCAGATTTGCTCAAAGTTTTCCCAGACGATTCTGGACCGATCCGGAATAAAGTGGACCGGTCCAAAAACACCCGCCAACCACTTTTTGAGCACTTTATGCACTTACTACTTATGGAATGTTTTATGCTCTTGTGAGGACTTTTTGGATATTTTGTAGAGAGAGAAGGGAAAGACTATATGGGGCCTCTCCTCTCTCCTTCTCTCCTATTAACTACTCTTTCATTTTAGTTCTTAGTTTTTTGCTCCTCCATTAGAGAGTTTTGGAAGCTCTCTCTCTCTAGTTTTTCCCATGTAAGTTATTGTCTTACATTAATTTCATGTTTATTAATCTTGTAGCTCTTGCTTAGACCTTCCTAGTAATCTAGTTAATTTGCATTTTTATCAAGTTTTTAGTGTTTGTGTTGTTCTAGTCATTTCCTTCCTAAACTCAAGTTAGTAAGTGTTGTTTGTGATTATCTTAAGGTTTAAAGTTGTAGGCTAACTTAGGATCTTCATTAAAAATCACTTTTCAAAGTTATATGTCATGTTCTTTATTTCCTTTGTAAAAATGGTCATGTTTTACTTAGTAATGATCGAGTAGTCGTTTTAGGCTCGATCATGGGGTGATTAGCACCCCGTGACTTAGGTTTATTCACTCTCCTCGTCATAATGCAAACATCGTTTGTTGAACAAAGAGATAGGATTTATTTTATGTACCAAAGCTCGGGTTTGTTAATCTCTTTGATCACACATAGCCAAGAGTTTATCTACTTGGCACGTGTGATGCTTAGGGCGATGTCAATTCGGCCGTTTGCCAATTGAACCAAAAATCC
Organism: Vaccinium myrtillus; assembly: GCA_016920895.1. Lineage (NCBI taxonomy): Eukaryota > Viridiplantae > Streptophyta > Magnoliopsida > Ericales > Ericaceae > Vaccinium > Vaccinium myrtillus. The sequence continues at coordinate 9,064,616 of CM029279.1, forward strand.
TAATCTTTGCTAAACACCATTTCTAGTTGAATGAGTTTAAATTCCAAACCTTCCGTTCGGGGTTGTTTAACAACGTCCCCGAGCCAGTCATTTTAGAGGAGAACGAATCGGCCTAAGCCATGGGTGTTGTGAACCCTTTGACCTTGCCTTGTTTTAATTATTCTTTTTAAATCTCGCGTCATTCACGAAGTTAAGTGAATTCGACCCCCAAACTCCAAAAGCCAAGTTTGCCGCTTTAAGGCTAAAAACCTACACTTGCAAGACAACTCTCACGCCGGGTGCATTTGGTCTCTGTGGATTCGACCTGGTCTTACCGGTTATTATGCTATGCGATACCTAGCCCTACGCTTGGGGCGACATCATCTACGATACAATCCAAGGGCGCAAGCAATCATCATCTCTCACTCCTCAACAACCCCCCTCTTCCTCCGCTGCCACCCACCACCGCCTCCTCTCCACCTTCAAGGGCCCCACTTCTCCTCCCGTCTTCTTCCTTGCGCTCGCCCCTAAACACCTCTACAGCGGCTCCTCCCAACAGCGAGATCTACTCCCGGAGCCTTCCACCCATGATAGCACTAGCTTTCGGATCAGGTTGCGACAAGTCGGGATGATACTTGAGCGCCAATTTCTTGTACGCTTCCTTGATATTCGACGTCGTACCGTTCTCCGATACCCCCAACACGTCGTACAAATTCGCCTGCTTTACCCCGTACAGGCCATTAATGGCCGCTCTTGTTCTTCCTCTGTGTAACCCACACGGGAATTTAATTGATTTGCTCTGTTTAATTACCAAATTGGGGTTGAAAACAAGGCCAGAGCAGTTTAGAGGATTTGATTTTGTGGGTAACTGGGTGGGTAATTTGGGGCAAAGGAGGAAGCAAGTTTGCTGCCAGAAATCATTCCATAGCTCATCATCTCTTTCTCTATATAATTGAACATGTCTCTGTTTTCTTCTTTAGGCATAAAAACATGGCCAATACTTATATACGTGGGTTTCTTCATCCAAATTTAATGCTCTGTGTGAATTGGTTAAAGCCATGGCAGTGTTGGACCGGCGTTAGGTTGGTCGCCATCGAGCTGCAAGATCCTCTCTCTTTGTTCAAGAATTGTGGAATGGGAGCAGAAGAATGACTGGGAATGACAATACTGCCCCTGAAATGGTTTGAGGAACCCACATGATTGCACATGTGCAACTTTCCGTCCAATTTTCTAACGGAAGTTATCAATTGGACCTAATGGGATGAAATCGAATAGTTTGAGGACGAAATGGGTGATTTTGGTAGTTTGAGGACGGCATAGAAAAATGGTGCATAGTTTGAGGGTTATAAGTGAAATTCACTCTTTTTGAAAATAAAAACAAGAATTAGAAAGTGAAATGGTTACCAAACATGGCCTAAATCTTTTCTATGATTTCAGCGGAAGGAAAAATAGTAAGGGGGCAGGAAATAAAAAAACTTCAAACAACAAGCAAGAATACAAATAAGGCGAACCTCCTCATCACTCCAAGGTGAATCGCTAGCTGTTAGATTGGCTATATCAATGATCCAATCTTCTTCCTATAATTTGACATCTATTGAAAGTGATAACCAGAGGATTATCAAGCTATGCTCTACCGAAGATGTGCCACCATGGGAGTGTGCAGCTGCAATTGTAGACATTAGGACTCATTCCCAATCGGCCAATTGCTATCCTAGGACTTGTAATAGAGCCGTTCATTGGATTGCTTCCCATAGTCTTAAGGGAACCCTGCCATCTAATTGGGTTTCTTATCCCCCTCCTTTGCTTTCTAGTATCTATAATGGTGACACCTCTTTTGAGGTTGTTTGATCTATAAAATTGTCTTCCAGTTCACAAAAAAAAAAAAAAAAGCAAGAATACAAAATAAGGCAAATATTCCAAAGAAAGTAGAACTAGTTGTGAAGAATAGAGGAAAGAATCGGCAAATATTTGTTTAGCAGGGGCAAAAATACAAAAAAGAATGATCCTACACAAAACAAATTAAGCATCACAGACTATTCAAAATTGAGGAGTTCTTTTTGTTGCTTAAGAAATAAAAGAGTTTAAACAAAGAAAGTAGCAAATAAGTTACAAACCACGGGGCTCGTCACTAAACTAGCCCCGTCCCATTGTGTCTTCAAAAACACTGTATGTCTAACCGGGGAATTGAGATTAATAAGGAATTGGTTAATGATGCTAGACATGTACTTATTTTGAGTGCCTATTTATTTTCTATCGGCAGTGATGTATATAAAATAGTTAAGCCCAAGCACTATATTGTCAATGCTTGATAATTTCCCCTTCAATTTGCTTACGGTTCGGACAGCAAACTGGGCTATATGACTGAGAGCCAGATGAACCATAAACTTATTTTCTGAATGTGAGGCAGGGCCTACTGGGCTTGGATCTTTGGTCTAGTGGGCTTCAGTCTGGGACAACATTATACCGAAAAACTCAGATATATATGATGTCGTGGCCCACTGGGCTTGGACTTTAGGCGAGTGGGCTTCAAATTAAGGAAGTGCTTTTGCACACTTTCATCTGCTCCACTTCGGCTCATGTTTTTAAATGGTCAAATGTATTGGTCCTACTAACATTCCTTAAAAAGATGGCAGAGACAAGGGATCCTGCTTGTGAAAATGCCGTCTATTGTGAAAATGCACAGCTCAGATCAAATTCAAGTAATGACTCTCACATGGGGTTGAATTTGATCCGAGCGGTGCATTTTCGCAACGGACTGCATGCACGGTGCCATGCACCTAGTGTACAGCAGGCTCCCCAAATCCGACAAAATAGATACTTCTTCTACCAAAATGGCTCATGATCGCGCTCTTGTTGCGGTCAAGCTATCTGCGCGGACCAATTAGTAGAATTTCTTTATACTTTCAGGTGAACTACTAATCCTTCTTCTCTTCCTTCTCGCCCTTATTCCTTACGCCGAACGCTAGCCTTTCAGCTTGATCTTAGGTCTTGACCCGCACTCCATGGATGAACCTACTCAAGGGCATGAAATTCATTAATTTGAAAGTGATTCTACAAGGAGGTCCAAATGTAATACTATTCCATTAACGTTATGAAAGCATTTCAGTAAGAGAAATGCTAAGAACACAATTTTAAAATACAATTGCTTCCAGAGTCGTTCAACGCACGATGGCTAAACGTTGTGCTCACACATATTAGATGGCTTCAAACGCAGACATTTTATTTCAGTCCGAAATTGTGTCCGGAAGTTGTGCTCCTAGACATTTTGTTTCAGTAAACTAAAACCAACTAAGTGCAGTCCATCCAACCCAATCTTTGTCTAGGCTTATGAAAGTATTATACGGCTTTACAGAAAGAGCATAAACGTTGGATTTCCAGCTTGTTCCGCCCATGACACTAAAAGCCTAGCCACAAGCCCGAAGTTGAGTCTTCCACGAACAGTTGTACGAACAGTTGGATTCAGGTCATTTTACATGTGTTTTATGTACTTTATGCAATCAAGAGATTAAAAAAATAAAAATGTCTCAGAAATTATGAGAAAATGGTGTCATTCGACATAAGAAAAGACTACTCTCTAGAGATCCATCCAAATTCCATCCATTTTGGGCGCCCGTGGATCTTTTGTAGCTAAATACAAGTTAATCCAAACCATTCAATTTATGAGTCCCGCATTGGATATTATTATTGCAAAAGCGTGTCCAGAACACGATAGGTGAGAGAGCATAACACATTTAATACCTTTGTGCAAGAAATTTAAAAAGGATGGCAAAATGATGTTCGTGCGTCCAACTTTTTTTTGTTAAATCAAAACATTGTTGCCACTAATCCCAGGGCCTATTTACGCCTCGTCACACACATAAACCGGGCAAAGCCAATGTCCTCTAGAAATCATAACTATACATAAATAAATATAAATAAAAATTCTACTAATACAACAATGCTACCGAAAAAACAACAATTCCAAGTCAATACGGCTTCGCTTCGACAAGTTTTAGGGGTTGCTATTATCAAAAAAGTTTCAATAGGAAATGACTCTTGCACCATCTAGATTTTCTTATCACAAACTTGTCCATGGTTCCAACTACCAAACAAAAATTAAAAATGAATCAAACCTATGAATGACCTATGTAATAATCCAAATCTATTATGTCTATATACCCTCTGTGCATATATATTAAAGTGTTTCACAAAAAAAGATAGCGCGCATATATTAAATTATTGATCTATATTTTATAATGTAATGAGTAATCATTTGGAATAAGTATAAATAGATTAAAGAGAGATAGTTAAAAGTGTTCTTATCTCTTTGAGCTAAATGTGTTGAGACAAAGAAACACCCAAATTCTCAAATATCCAATTTATACTATTCTCTAATGGAGTATCAAATAGTGCATGGTGAATTCCGTCATTAGGATTGGGTGTTCAAAATTTTGGGTAATGTGTTCAAACATTTTGGGTAGAGTGTTCAAATATTTTGGTTAGGGTGTTCAAAATGACAAAATTAAAAATAAATAAATTTTTACATGTATTTCTAAAAAAATTATTTCTTTCAGGGTGTTCGAGTGACCACCCTCGGCTCTTCTTAGAGCCGCCTCTGATTAAAACATAGGTCATGCACCCTACAATTGTGATCCTCCTCGCCCGGTTGCTCCAACTCCCGCTCCTAAAAACAGTGAGACAAAAGCAAGACAAACATGTAAGGGTGTAAGGCAATTAAATTACCATTAAACATTTGCCCGTTTAGCAGCTCATAAATCAAGAGAAAAGGAAGAAGTAACATCGAAAGCATAAAAATAAGTATTGGGGACTTTATTTATACTAATCGAGTGGAAATTATTTGTTCATGATTAATTATCTTGCACCATATTACGCATAGCCACTTGTCACCATAAGAGCCCTCCCCACAAAATGAAAGAGCCTTTGCTTTAATATTTAAGATGCTCGAGTGGACTTTTTAGGAGACAGTAAACCATTCATATATTTTCATAGTTCACACTTGATTTGTGTATATAGCTATGATGTTCGATTAACGTGATTTTCGCGTGTGATTTATTTATTTATTTTGTGTGTGAAGGATCCATGATAAACCATCCAACTGAGATGCACCATTTCTAGGGACTAGGGCTATTTTTTCCCCGAGAGGATCTCCAATATCGATCGGAATAGCTATGATCAGTCACATATTGGTGCTAATGGTTCAATCGAAAAACTTGTAAATATATGAAAATTTATAATTTTCTCAATGATTTATTTATGAAATCGGTGCATAAGACTGTTATCGGCTCCGTTTGCTATAATTCTAGTAATAATTAAGACTTGTATCTCAAGTCTCAACATAAGTCATGGTACTAAAAGTTACTTTTAAAATTTGTCTTTATTCAATTTTTTTTTCTTTCACGTTTGTTAGTTTTGCATTAAACTTTTGGAACTTCTCCTCAACGAGAGTAATCGAAAAAGTATAAAGTTATGATTTTTACCCAATCGGAAAGGTTGATCCTTCCCCCAAAAAAAGGGTAAAAGTCATAATTTTTCATTTTTCCGATT